>RJWM01012017.1:0-57939 GCA_004363535.1 Dasyprocta punctata
TCCTACCCATGCCAGGGTCTGGAATCTGTGCCAGCTGTGAAGGTCCAGCCCTGCCCGCTGCTGAGAGCCTGTTCGTACAGACAGCGCATCCTTTCTGAGGCCAAAACTGAAACAACAACAGAAACAACATGAAACCCCCTTTCTGAACCACAACTCCAGCTTCGGGTGTAATTTTTGAGAATATACTTCTCCATTCTGTGAATGGTTACCTTTGTGTTTATGGTCCAGCTATTTATGTGCTCTGAGAACTCCTTTTCCAAGAAATGAGCTAGCCCTCTGGGGACTGTGTTTACTGAATCTCTTGGGGTTTTTTGTTTTGTTTTGTTTTTTTGTTTTTTGGTTTTTTTGTACCGGAGATCGAACTCATGACCTCACGCTTGCCAGGCAGGCGCTTATGCTATATCTCTTGTTATCTCTGGAGGGAACCAAGCTTTGGAAACTTAAAGAGTGAGCATTCCTGATGATTCTTGTGGACAGTGTGTCTTGTGGTGGTGAGTGGGCCGACACTCCGCATGGACTAACTCCAAAAACCTCACATCAAAGCCTTAAAGCCTCTGCCAGTCTCATGGCTTGGTATTGTCTTCCCTTTCCCCTAGTGCCACAGATGGACTCTGAAGATGGGGTTTCCACCTGGAAGCTGAGATCTGGGAGCTGGAATGCAGGAAAGTGAATCAGTCCGCTCTCCTCAAGGAGGCCTCTGGGTGACCTTTTCAAGAGATACAAGAAAAGCATTTGACCCTCATTTATAATAAAAGCTTCCAGAAAATTAGAGATAGAAGAGAATGCCCTCAATCTGATAATATTTGATAAAATAAGATGTTTACAAAAAATCAGCATCTCATTATAAGGAATGATGAAGTATTGAATGCTTTCTCCTGTCAGAAGAAAATCAAAGCTATCTGATCCCACCAATTCCATTCAGCATTGAACTGACAGTCTTAACCCCTGCTGCAATGCAAACAAAAGAAATAAAGAGAGACAGCAAAAGAATCGCATCTCAATCTATACCAGCATGGTTATTTATGTGGAAAATCCTCAGAAGTCTGCAAAACATAGTATTAGAACTAATAAATCAATTGAACAAGGCTGTGAGATATACGGTTATTATTAATATATCAATGACCTCTTTATGTACAGGAAATGAAATTAGAAAAACACTTCCATTTCTAGTATCTTCAGCCCTCAAGGCACTCAGAAACAAATTTAGCACAAGGTGGGAAAGGTCTCTATATTGAAGACTAAACATTATTGAAAGAAATTAATGAAGATCAAAATAAATGGAGAGCAATATATCACGTTCACAGACTGGAGGCCCTCATGTTGTTAAGATGTGAGTTCTCCACAAATTGGCCCTTAGAGTCACTGCGATACCAGTGACTACAGACTATGTTTTGTATCCTATAATTTATGCAGACATACAAAGAGTCAAGTGTATCTGCTCCAACTACTTGACTTTGGAGAAGATGTGGGACTGGCAGAGGGATTGGCAAATAAATAAATGGATCTGGATAGAGAGCCAAAGATGGGACCATACTCATATGGTCACATTTGTTTTTTGTTCGTTCGTTTGTTTGTTTTCTCAAAGATACCAAAGAAATCGTTGAGGAATGAGAAGTCTATTCAAAAAATGTTGCTGTATTAACTGGGTGTTCCTATAGAAAAAACAAGCAAAATCTCAACTTCCTTGTCCTATCGTATACAAAAATTAACTTGGAATGAATCACCGATCTAAATATAAAACCATAAAACTTTTAAGAGATAAACACATGAGAACATCTTAGCCCTGGGGACAGGCAAACGTTTGCTAGATAGGTAACAGGAAGCAGTAAACATGAAAGAAAATCAATAAATTTGTCCCTACCAAAACTCAAAGATTCTTCTGATAAAAGATATCATTAAGTAAATAAATAAGCAAGCCATATACTCGGAGAAAATATTTGCATAATATCAGAAAAAGGACTAATACTCGGAGTATATAAAGAGTGCTTCCAACTTGCTAACAAAAGATAATTCAATTAAACATGGATGAAAAGAGTTTAAAGGGACACTTCCCAAAAGAATATATAAATAGCCACTAGGGACCCATCATTAGTCATCAAGGAAATAAAAATTAAAACCACAATAAGGTACCATAACATCCCTAGCACCGATGAATCACCAAGTGTTATTGGAGATATGGTGACGACATAGAAAACTATATCAACACTGTCCTATGACCTAGCAGCTGTACTCCTAGGGACTTTTTTCAAAAGAAATGGAGACAGATGTACATATGTTCCCAGAAAGGGTCATTCAGCAATAGTTGTGGCAGCTCTATTTGGAGAAATGGAAAAAATCAAAACATTTCAGGTGTCCATCAATAAGAGAATGGTTAAACAAGCTTGTAGCTTCATCAGATAAAATACTATTCAGAAATAAAAAGGAACATCTGGAAGACTGACACAGGAGGATTGACAGTTCAAGCCCAACCTGGGCCACTTTGTAAGACCCTGTTTCAAAATAAAAAAACAAAAAGGGGAAGGGATGCAGTTCAGTGCAAAGACCCTGAGTTCAGTCTCCAGTACTGCAAACAGACTCACACAAACAAGCAAACTTTAATGAAAAGGAAGAGACTATTGACATGCATATCAACACAGATTGTATCAGCCTGTTTTCTGTTACTGTAGCAAATACCTGAGACAATCAACTTATAAAGAGGAAGAAGAATTCATAATATTAGTGGTTCCAGCCCATGATCAGGCAGATTCAATACTTCGAATCCTCTGGTAGGAGTGCCAGGTGCAAAGGCGGGGAGCACAAGACAGCAAATTTGTTCATTTCATGGCCAGGAAGAAAAAGGGAAAGAGAAAGCGTCTAGGGACTTGCTTG
This sequence comes from Dasyprocta punctata, assembly GCA_004363535.1. Taxonomy (NCBI): domain Eukaryota; kingdom Metazoa; phylum Chordata; class Mammalia; order Rodentia; family Dasyproctidae; genus Dasyprocta; species Dasyprocta punctata. The sequence goes on from RJWM01012017.1 coordinate 2,869, forward strand.
ACAGTCCCCTTGAGAGGCACACTCCCAATGACAAAGACTTGCCACTAGGTCACCTCTTAGTATTTATGCCACTTTCCAATTGCACCGTGCTGAGCACCAAGCCTTGAACACATAGGCCTTTGGGAACACTGAGATGCACACACTACAGGAAAGGTGAACCTCAGGAAATGCATGCTGAGCAAAAGAAGTGTTTCGCAGCCACACGCATGCTCCATGTCTCCATGTGGAGAGTTGGACAGGAGAAGCTAAGCCATAGTGGAAGAAGATCTGAGTAGTGGTTACTTTTTGGAAAACGAAGACTGTCTGGAAAGGCAGAGGGAGACTGACAGGTCAGAGGGGATGACAAGATTTTTTACCCTGAAGTCTGAGGTGGTGTATAAGTGTGTTACTTTGTTAAAAGTCATCTCAAGCACACTTAAAAGTAGTGTGTGTGATCTGGGCATGGTGGCAGACACCTGTAACCCCAGCACTCTGGGAGGCTGAGGCAGGAGGACTACAGGTTTAAGATCAGCTTGGGCAACTTAGCAACTAAGGGAGACTATGAAATAAAATTTTTAAAAAATTAAAGAGCTGGGAATATGGCACTGTGTGAAGGCCTTAAGTTCAATCCCCAGCCACTCACATACCACACACACACATACACACATATACACATTTTGGTAGAAAAAAGTTTCTGTAAGCTTAACTCAGCAAGCACTTTGAGCGCCTCAAAAATATGATAAGAAGAATACAAAAACAAGAAAAAAAAAGTTGAAGTCTTTAGAAATGAATAGCTGTCGATTTCTCCAAGCTCATTCAACATTTTTGTTATGAAAGCCAAGTCTGAAGAATTGTCAGTGGTACCCCAGGGAGTATGTGGGGGAGCCAGGGAGCTTCAGTTTTCCCACCTCTCTACTCCTGGTTCCACCAAGCACTTACCGAGTTCTAGAAATAATTTATTTTAAATTAAAATTGTTGTGATTCTCAGATGCATATACAACACATGCACATTGGCCAAATCGCCTACCTAAAAATAGTCAGATATTTTAGTAGTGGGCATTGTATGACTTATTTATTAACATTTGGTGTACGATGGGTTAGGGGCATGGAAGCCCTCTGATGCACACAGTCTCTCCACCTTACCTGGCAGTAGAAAATTATTCACAGGAGACTCAGACCAGAGGAGGACTTTGAAATAACGAGCCTGGTGGTGTGTGTGCACGGGTTATAGAGAGAACCCAGCCTTCCCCTTCATGCCCACCTCTTCCTTCCCATCCCTGCCCACCTGTCTACACCCAGCATCTTCCCCGTGACCCTGGTGAGTGACACCTCCTCAGTGAATGTCTGAGTGGGCCTGGGTTCATCTCTGGGGACATGTTAGGATCTTGGAGGCCTCTTTGGAGCCCCGTCTCTGTGTACAAGGTTACACACTTCAGTACAGCTGGTGACTTTGCTGACCCCGTCTGCAGCTGGTGTGTAGGAACTGCCCCCAGCAGAGCTGTTTTCCTTTGTCACAAACACGCCTTTCCCCACAGCTGTTCTCTTCTGGCTTCCAGGTTTAAAGGCATGGCGTTGGCCTGTCTCCCTCTCAGGGACCTGGCGCAGGGGCCATGTGGTACATGGGCCCTCAGGCTGTTTGTCACAGGGCTCTCTGCTCTTTGTGGGAGGAGGCAAACATCTCCAGAAGACCTGGGAGCACCCTGGGAGCCACAAGAAAGGCTCCTCCCAAGGTCATGTGGTTGAGGGCAGAGGAAGAGGCTGAAGGCAAGGGCTGAGAGGGGCCAGGCCCTGTTGGATGTGGGGTCCTGTGGGTGACCTTTGTGAGATGTCATTGGCTCAGTCGCCTTCCTCCTTGATTTTGGCAGATCCAAGCTTAGATGAGGGAAGGAGCGATGTTTTTCATATCCAAGACTGAGCTTCCACTCCAAAGGTAGGTGATTTAGAGCAGAAAATATGCTGTTATGCACCAACACGAAGAAAGGTACAGTTCTCACACCAGGGAGCTATGGGCTCAGGCTTGGTGGAAAGTTCACTAAAGCACACACACACACACAAACAAAAACAAAAACCCAGGACAGAACAGAATGACTCCAACAAAACAACAAGGATAACAACCAAAATCCCCTCTGGTTTTCTTTTTGACTATCTCTCCACACCTAAAGGGATGGAGGGCCAGTTGCACTAGGAAGAACACTACAAGGGAGTCCAGACAGGTCCTTCCAAAATGTGCCTTGTGTAGCCCTGAGCAGAACACGACATTTGGCAGGACTTTCTTGGCTGTCTTGAAATGCTACCCTTCACAAAGTTACTTCTTCAGTCAGGTGGGCCACATCTGTGGGATTTAAGATGGCGCCTCACAGGAAGGCTGAATGGCAGCAAAAGCTAAGCACTGCCTGTATACCAGGCCTCGGGCTAACTGCCTGCATGAGTTAGGGACACTGTTCTATAGACAAGGAAAGGAGGCCTTGAAGGTTAAGTGTCTTGCCTGAGTGTACCAGTCTTCCACCCCAGCCCCATGGATTTTCCCAGACCTTGGCCCAAGTCTACTTTGGGGTTGAAATTGAGGAGTTGCCTTTCACAGCGTTTTCATTGGTTTGCTGGGGGCGGTTGCTGTGATTATTACCTAGCTGGAACCACAGCATGTGGAAGATAACCACCGAGCATGCTTCCCAGGTGGCCCAGGCCAACCTGTCAAATTCTGAGGGGGCGGGACACTCTAACAAAGAAACACAATGGAAGGGGACAATGTATGTCACTTTGATCCCAGCTTGCTAATCTTAAATCCTCCGAGATGCGTGTCTTTTAAAAATGAACTTGAGATTTCGTTTCTTAGAGAGGCAGGTGGCGGAGTCCTGTCCTTCTGGACTTGTACTTATTTGCCAGTGCGACACTTTGAATGACCATGCAGGACAGGACGGGCTGGTGCCCTCACAGGGTGGCAGAGGACCCCACGCTGTGCCCATAGCCCTACGTCCTGGCCTGCCTACGAAGGAAGGGGCAGGAGCTACCTGGTGCTGGGAGCTAGGATGGCACAGGGAGGGCATGGAGATCCTATGGACCCGGAACCCCAAAGACATCAGGATGAGCAGTCCTCGCGCAGTGAGGTGGTCCTGGGGAAGATGTGCGTCTTATCATGTGGTCCAGCATGCGACTTGAGCCCACAAGCAAATTATACCGTCACACTTCCCGCTGGAGTGACCAGCTCTGCCCAGCTTAACTGGGACTTTCCTGGCTATAGAACCCAAAGCGCTGCCTGCCGGACCTCTCTGCCCAAGGAGAACTAGGACGGTTGGCCCCTCACCACACCTGTGATGACCAAGAGCCTGGGCTGACTCCGAGCTGTGAACACAGTGCCCGAAGCTGTAATCTTTCTCTGCAACACCGGGCTTGTTATCAGTCACTGGACACGAGAACCTCTTGGGCACCTTCCTGTTGCTGACCAGTGAGCTCCTCCTCAGGCTTGGCTGTGTCCTTCCTGGTTTAATGGTGTGGACAATCAGGCCATGGAACGGGTTCACTGGAGCAGGGGGCCAGGGTGCAGAAGTGCGTGCAGCGTTCTGATGCTAAGGGGGCTCCTCCCCTCTTCCCCGGCAGGGGACCATCTGACAGAGAGGAATTGAGAGCCCCTGTCAGAAGAGGGTTAGATGCTGCACTTCTAGTCCCTGGTTCTAGAAATTCTTGAGAGTTAGGCCGCAGAGCAGCCCTTCCCCGCAGAGCCCTATGAGTGTGTGATTTTAGCACTAAGCGTCTTTTCTACTCTGTCTCCTGAGGACCAGTATCCCCTTATCTCCGAGCTCTCCTGAGAGAGGAAGAGGCCCTGTGAGAAACAGCTCTGGGGGTGTCCCTTTCCTGAGGGAACTATCTGGGACCCCTACAAGTAGCAGACACTAACCAGAGAGCAAAAGGTTTTAAGTGGGTTGGCCTGCCTCAACACAACATATTAATACAAACGTAACCTTTAAAAGAAGGTCCCGCTCACACAGGGGCTGCCCCGTGGTAAAAGCATTTGTAGTTTGAGTCCTCAATTTAACTCTTGAAAGGTGTGAAGATACTCGGTCCCGTGAAAGGCACATGGGAAAGTGCTGGCATTTAAGTAAGCTTGAGGGCTTGGGCGCAGACCAGGGGCAGAGCAGGTGCTCAGCACACACAAGGGCCTGGGTTCAATCCCCAGCACTGGAAAAATAAACAGACAAGTGAACTTGAAAAAGAAAACCTGTACTCCCAGCACTCGTGACAACCTGAGGGAGCTGCAGAGAACGGAGGCTTCACGTCCCAGCGTGGAGAGAGGACGCCGACAAGGGGTTCCAAGCTTCCTCAATGAAACGAAGTGAAAGGGGATATAGCATAAAACCATCCTGCCGACATGACTCTGCTTAGGAAAAAAACAGCTGCCAGATTCTTTTCTTAATGGAGAGATACAAACACTCGTAGCAAAAATGCAAGTTTGGATTGTTTTACTCTCCCATGGACAAAGGTATATGCCGTTTGTTGGTGGTTTCTGTTCAACCAGATATGATTAGCCAATAAAATTAATGGGAGGAGAGTTTAAAAATGGCTTTGATGTCAAGGGTATAGAATAAAGAGGGGAGAAGAGTCACATTCCAGGCACCTTGGGCAGTTTTCAGTGAATGGATTCTTCAGCTATCTGTTTATAAAAAGTTTGTTGATTGGATGAAAGGTGCGCTGAGTTTCCAGTTTGGAGGCAAAGGCACAGTGCTAAGAATACAGTAGGCACCCAGTAAATCCCTTGTTCTGAAGTGCAAGCCTAAGTGAGCAGGCTTGGGCAGCTCCTCTTACCCTTGTATTTTCTATCCTAAACTGTACCATTCATTTAGTTGACATTTTAGGTGGAAAGCAATTAGATTCAAAGGAATATTTCTTTTGAGAGAGCTTAAGAAATTCAGCACTTCTCCAGGACCACTGGAAGAAAAAGGAGTATGAGTCGCGCACATACTCTGCCTCTTCACCCAAGTCCAAGGCCATCCATTCCTGCCCCAGGAGCAAGGTCCTGGGGCACAAGCAGTCTCCACAGGGAAGGACTGGGCTGTCAGCTGCTGTTTGGCTCAAGACACTCTGTCCTGGCTTAACTTGCCTGTGCCTCAAGACTCCTCGAGATAACCAAAAAGAACCCCCTTCTCCAAAACCATTAGTGGGAAGTACAGTCTTTACAAAAGATAATACACGAAGACCAAAGAAGGGGCTAGTGTCGCATACTCCAAGCAAAAGCCAAAAGAAAGCCTCATCGGATAACTTTCTTCTTTCCCTCGGCTTTCTGTTCTCTCTCATGATGAGGTAACTTCTCTGTCCTAAAGTCTCTGTGCCTTGTTCCAGCTTTTACCCAGACTAAATTCAGTTAGTTCATTCAGAATGCTGACCCACTGAAGAAGGATCTGTCCTATAGGAGTATCATAAAATCTTGCTCGAATTATCACCAGTAACATCAATGTTACCACTTCCATCACCATCATCATCATTACCATCACCACCGGTGCTACCAGTTACTGAGCGTTCACCTAAAATCAGGCAAAGCACTTAGCAATTATAAAACGATTTCATGAGACAGGTAGTTGAATTATTTCCATTTAGTGGCTGAAAACACCAGAGTTCTGAAAACCACTTTTCAATAGACAGTGCTCCCTCGCTGCAGTTCTCTTGCTTCAGGGAGCCCTAGTTACAGTCACCAAGCTGGTGATTTCTTCCCAGTAACTTTTTGTTGCATTCCCAATCAAGCCTTTAATCCCAGGGCTCTGGGTGCTGCAAAATAGTTGCCTCGATGGGCCTGCTCTTTTGCAAGCAGCTGTTGTGCTCCACCCTCTCACTTCTAATGCCAACATTTCTTGAGCACCCACTGCGCAAAGCAAGCCTGGAACATGGCCACACTATTTCCCTTGATCCTAGCCCCACAGTCGAGAAGGAGGTTCAGTGGGCATCTGTAGCTTGTGGTCTTGCTCCTGCCTCGGTACCCTTCAAACTCCACAGCATCTTTGACTCCGTCCCCTTCCTTGACTACTTTCCAGGTGTATGAGGAACTCTTGCATTTCTTCTCCAGGGAAGCTCAATCAGCCATGCCTGCACCCTCCTGCTACCCATCATGTCAGAGTTTAAGCGACTATCACTTGGAAATGATGTAAAACCCACTGAGAAAACCATGCATTGGGTATGTGTCCTGCATAACCAATGAATGAGACATTTGGGGACACTTCATGAAGAAGCACCAACAGGAGCAAAAGCAAAAGACTACAGAGAAGAGCATGTAGGGTTTTTGGTGTTGTTGTTTTTGTTGTTTTGATTTTTTTAAATTGATACTGGGAATCGAACTCAGAACCTCACGCTTGCCAGGCAGAACCTCACACTGTGCCACTGAGCTATATCCCTGGCCCCTAGTATTTGTTTTTAATATGAAAATTTCTGCCATACAAATAAAATATACATCAAGATTTCAATTCTATAAGGCTTTAAGGAGACAAACACAGTATTAACAAATGGAACGTTGTAATGTGATTCCAATGAAAGTGGTAGGAACTCTATTCCTGGACTTGGTTCTGTAGCTCTTATAAGCAGTGAGGTCTGTGGGCATCTCTATGCTGGACCGCAGGAAGCAACACACATCCCAGCTCTGCAGAGCCCCTGCAGGATGTTGCTGAATATAGACTTTGGCTGTGTGTTTGATCTTTGTTTTCTATAGACCAAGGCTGATCAGAAGATCTCTTTAGCAATGTAATTAGTTAAGCAATGCAGCTATGAACATTTGCGTGCAAATTTTTGTATGGACTGCTTTGAATTCTCTCAGATACAGACATAGGAATGGAACGATAAGTTGTATGATAACATGATGTATAACGTAGAGGAACAGCCGAACACTTTTCCAAAGTAGCTGAACTAATTTTACGTTTCCGTTAACAATGTAGTAAAGACCAAATTCTTTGCATCCACACCAACACTTGTTATTGTCTGTCTTTTTAAAATTTTAATCATTTTTGTGAGTGTGAAGTGGTTTTTTACTGTGGCTTTTTCTGTAGTTTTTACTGTGGCATTTATTCAGTGACTAACAGTGTGCTTTTGGCCATTTGTACTTCTGAGCAAAAATATCTATCCACATCCCTCAAACACTTTAAAATTGTGATATTTGTCATTTATTGCTGAATTATAATAATTCCTTATATAATCTGGCTATATGATTTGCAAATATTTTTCTATTTACAAAATGCCTGGTTGTGATGTCTAATCTCTTATTTATTGCTGGATTGGATTTGCCAGTGTTTCATCAAGTACTTTTGTATCTGTATTCATGGAACATTGGTCTGTGGTTTTCTTTTCTTGTAATATCTTTGTCTGGTTTTGGTATCAGAAACATGTTGTCCTTATAGAATGATTCAAAATGTGTTACCACTTCTACTTTTTGGAAGAGTTTCTCAAGAATTCGCTTTCATTTTTCTTGAAATATTTGCTATAATTCACCACTGAAACCATCTGGAATAGGCTTTTCCTTATAGTTTTCAATTAGCAATAATCATGCCTCAGATTAGCCTCATTGGCTATGATACTGCCACTGCACAAAGCTTGGTTTTTCTTTATAGGAAGGTTTTTGTGAAAAAAAAATCTGATTCAATCTCTTTACTTAAGGACTATTTTCTAAAGTTAGTTTTAGTAATTTATGTCTTTCTAGAAATTATTCCATTTCATCTGGGTTATCAAATGTGCTGGTGTAGAATTGCTCATAGTATTCTCTTGTGATTGTTTTTATTTCTAAAAGGTTGGTGTTACTATTCTCTCTTTCACTACTGACATTAGTAATTTGAGTACTCTCTCTCTCTCTCTTTTTTTTTTTCCTAGTGAGTCCAGTCAAGTGATCTTGTTTAAAGAACTAACTCTTGGTTTTGTTCATTTTTCTCTGTTGTTTTTCTGTTCTCTGTTCTGTTTATTTCTGCTCTGATCCTTATAATTTCATCCCTTCTGCTTGTTTGGGTTAAGTTTTCTTTAGCTAGTTTTTTCTGTAAGGTGGAAGTTTAAATTAGTGATTTGAGATTTTTTTTTTTAAATATAGATTTTCACAGCCATTGGTTTTCCTGTAAGTGTGGCTTTTGTTGTATCTCATATGCCTTGGCATGCTGTTTTTATTTTCACTTGTATATAAAACATTCTCCAGTATCACCCATAGTTAGACTTCTTTGATGTATTATCATGCTGTGTGGTGCTCAATTGCAGTACATTTGTGAACTTTTTCAGTTTTCCTTTGTTAATGAATTCTCCACCATTGTACCGTGGTTGGTGAAGATCCTTGGTATGACTTCTGTCCTTTTGAGTGTATGGAGACAAGTTTTATGACCTCACATAAGGCCCCACCAGGAGAATATTTCCTGTGCACTTGAGAAGAATGCATTCAGCTGTTGTTGGGTGGAGTATTCTATAGATGTGTGTGGTGGGTCATGTTGGTTTACAGAGTTGTCCAGGTCTTCTCTTTCATTTTTGATATTCTGCCTACTTGTTGTTTCTCATACTGAAAATCAGGATATTGCAATCTCCAATTATTATTTTTCAGTTATCTATTTCTCTGTTTTTAACAGTTTTTGCCTCAGTGTTTTGGGAACTCTGTTGTGAACTGCATGTTTTTATTAATTACTGTATCTTCTGGATAGATTAACCTTTTTTCATTTTAAATTGTCCTTTTTCTCTCTAGTAACATTTTTGTCGTAAGGTCTACTGTTTTAGTATAGCTGTTTAGCTCTCTTTTTGTTAGTGTTTTATGGTTACCTTTCTCTACTCCTTTACTTTCAAATCATTGTTTGAATTTAAGTACGTCTTCTATAGACAACATATACTTGGATCATAGTTTTTATTTGTTTTATACATTCTGCCCTTCTCCATCTTTTAACTGAAATTTTAATCCATTTAAATTTAATATAATTACTGATATGGTAGGACTTTGCTTTCGATCTTCTATTTATCTTATGTCTGTTTTGTTTTGTTTTTGCTCCACTATTCCTCCAATATTGAATTCTCTTGAATTAAATAGACGTTTTTCTATACTATTTGGATTGCTTGTCACTTATTTTGTGATTTTTTTAGGTTCCTATTTTAGCCATATCTGGCTGGAGAACACTGGCCTTCGGGTTGGTGGACTGAGGCAGGAAGTATACCCTTACACAGCGTGGGCATGCTGAGGGGCCAGACAGAACCAAAAGGTAGAGGAAAAGCAGATTCTGTCTCACAAGGCTGAGACACTGCTCTTCTCATCCTGTTAGACCTGAGGACTTCACATTCTCTAGCCTTTGGTCTCTGGGATTTGCACCAGTGGACCCTCTTTCTTTCAAAGTTTCAGCCTTGGACTGGGAATTATACCACCATCTTCCCAGGTTCTGAGGATTTGGACTCGGGTTGATCTATGCTATTGTCTTTACTAGTTCTCTGGTTTGTAGATGGCCTATCATGGAACATATCAGTCTCTGTAGTCACTTGAGCCAATTCTTCCAATAAATCCCTATCACCTTTTCACCTTCATCAGCTACATTGTCAACCAATGATTAGATAGAGATTTCCTTAAAGCTCTGGAACCAGCAAATTTGCCTGTGTTTACTCATACTCTGTATAAATGTTGGGACATGCTTCTACACTCGTTTAGTCATTGACAGCTCTACCTTAACCTTAGTCATTAAGAACATCTGTGCGGAGCCTCAGAGGAATCAGAGGTGAGAGCTGGGGACATTTCTGAGTCTTTTCAGGGGATGCATTCAGCTCTGGACAAGTCCAAATCCTTTCTTACTCATGCTCATGACCTTTAAGATTACCCAGAGTGCAGAATCTGAGCTTTTCTAAGGCCCTGTAGAAATCTCATTCACAGTCCCTAAGCTTGTCGGTTAGTTTATTATTTGCCTCAACTATTACGCACAGTCTCAACTATCTGTGAAGTTAAAAAAAAAAATTGCCTGTAAATATTTTTTAACAAATGCCTGACAGGAAATGGCTTTTCACACTGGGTAGATTCCAAGTTCAATGAAATTTAAAGACACCCTTGCAAATGAGGTTTTTCAGAGAACCACCAAACTGACTTTCCTCATGATGGAAAGCTCTGAGTTTTCAGAGCTATGTAGATCTGGAGAGAGGGTGACAGAAATGGAGCAAGTTAAATGCTGCAAAGCTCGCTACTCTTAGTAAAATTCAATCGTTTTGCTCAAGTAGATAATCCCCAGATGGCTGCAAACATTTAATTTTGTTTTGTTTTGTTTTTGTACCAGGGATCGAACTCTCAACCTCATGCCTGCCAGGCAGGTGCTTAGGCCACTGAGCTAAATCCCCGGCCAGATTTTTTGAGACAGGGTCTCACTACATAGTTCAGGCTGGCCTTGAACTCACTTTGTAGCCCAGGCTGGTCTCGAACTCACAACGATCCTCCCACCTCAGCCTCCCAAGTGCTGGGATTCAAGGCGTGAGCCACCACACCTGGCTCAAACATTTAATTAATTTCCCAAGTTCTGAAAAAGTTGAACCTGATGATTTTTGTCAGTTTTCTCTTTACTTTTAGAGAAGAGAGAGTTTTCAAGGTCTTTATTCCACATTTTTGCTGATGCCTCCAGATTGCATTATCTTCTTCAACACTCTATAAATAAAATGAGAGATTTAAATTATAAAGGCACGTATCAAAAAGACCTTACCAAGATGGTTCATATAAGTGAACTCTTGTGGACTGAAGTAGTCAGTCAAGTGATCCATTTACCTTTTCTGACCAGCATTTTTTGGCTACTTCAGTGGACTTTCACACATTTGCTTGGCACATCTGTGCCCCCTCTTCCCCTGCTCACCAAGTAGCACCAGGCCCTGCAGCTGTTAGCTATCAAACCCTCATAGGTGATAAAATCCTCTGCAGATTCAATGTGGAGGAATTTACCAGATATCCAAGACATTGTGTGGAGGGCTCTTTCATTAGAGGGACCAGCTCCTCATTGTTCGTTGGCTTGGAATTTTCTATCCACTGTGGATGCAGGGACAGGCCAGCAGGGACGTGAAAATGAGGCATAATAACTCTTTCGTGCTTGAGGATTTGAATACTGAGGGCTTCAGGGTCCATCTGAAACTCCTTGTTCACGTTTCCCAATTATCTCACCACTTCAGAGTACATGGCAATAGTGCTGACCTGCCAAGCAACCCTCAGAGGCAGCCCTGTGGCCAGTGACAGGCTATCCCCATTAAGGGTCCCCTGCCCAGCCTCTGCCAAGTGTCCCTTCTTTGAGCAAATCCATCCTGGCAAAAGACTTGCATCAATTAAGTATTAATTAAGTCTTGCTTCACATCAGTTTTAATCAACCTATGCAGGCTACATCACTGATACACATTTTTATTGAACTAAATAAAACCTAATAAAGTAAACAAGGTAGTCAGGCCTCTCATCAGTTACAAAGAAAAAAAGTGGCAGTAAGCTGTATCACATTCTTAGGGTTAAAGTCACATTTTTCATTGGCATTTTTGGCATAGTATTGAAAAAATAACCAAAATGAACCTGGCTTTGACCTTTCTCACCTGAGAGCCAATCTATGTCACACCCACAACCTCACTCCACTACCACTATCTGACACCAATTTCAGTTCTTAGATAATTTTATCTGTAAAACATTCAGTGACTATCCTCTGAAGATAAAAGTCCCTTTTGTTTGGCAGCTTTATTAAGGCATAATCATCACATAATAGACTGCACATAATTGAAGTCGATATTTGAGAGGTTTTGACATATTTATACATCTCTGAAGCTATCACCATAACTGAGAATATGAACATATCCATCACCTCCAAGAGTCTCCCTTGTACCCCTCTGGTACCCCCCTTTTCCCACAGGGAACAGTTCATCTGTTCCCTATTGCTGTGGGCCAAGTACATTGTCTAGAATTTTATGTAACTAGAGACACACAAAATGTATTTTTTGTTTGTTTTTAAGTTCAGCGCAATTATCTTGATGTTCAGTCATGCTGTTTGTTATGTGTATCAATAATTCCTTGCTTTTTGTTGCTAGGTAGCATTCCATCGTATGGCTTAATGCCAATGTGTTGATCCATTCACTTGATGGGGGAACATTTGGGTTGTGTTTTCGTTTTTGGCAAGTGTGAATAAAGGTATCATGGATATATGAGTGCAGGTTTCTGTGACTATGTGCTTCCTTTTTAGTGGGGTGTAAATTTACTAAGAATGGGAGGACTGAATCATATGGTAGATATACTTTTAAGTTTTAAAAATGGTAACAAAATGCTCTGCAGAGTGATCATACCATTTTCCATCTCCGTCAGCTGTCAGTGAGAGGCCCTGTTATTTCCACATCCTCGCAAACACCTGGAATGGTCAGCCTTTTCAATTTTCTCCAGTCTGCCAGGTATTTGGTGCTATCTTAATGCAGTCGTAATTTGCTCTTTGTGAATAACTACTTAGGTGGAGCCTCCTTTCCTGTGCTTATTTGCCACCCCCGTATTCTTTGTTGAAATGTCTTTTGCCAGTTAAAAACAACACCCTGATTGTCTTCTTCAGGGAATATAAGTCTTTTGCCATACATCTACTTTGCAAATATTTTCTTTCAATATGTGACTTTCCTTTGCATTTTCCTAAGTGTCTTTGAAAAGTAAAAATTTATTTTTTATTCTGATAAGGTCTAGTTCATAGATTATTCCTTCGGTGACAAAATCAAGGTCAAGATTTTTCTCCTGTGATTTCTTCTAGGGGTTTTATAATTTCAGCTCTTTCACTTATCTATGATGCATTTTATATTCATTTCTCATGAGGAATGAAGTGAGGACTGAGGGTTGTTCTGTCTGTTAGGTATGGTTGCCTAATTTTCCCAGCATCAATCATACTTTCTGTACACTGAATTGGTGCCCTCACCAAAGAGAAATTGCCATATAAGTGTGGAACTACTTCTGAATTTTCAGATCTGATCCACTGATCTGTATATCTATCTTGACATCAATCTTACTTTACAACTATAAAGCATACAAGAACACTTTATTATTAGCTTCAAGATAAGAATGTAAGACTTGTGATATTCCTGGCCTATTCTGAAATGGGTCTGGGGTGCAAGGGGCCCTTTGGAGATCTACCTTGACACAGATAAGGAGCGGGTAGGGGAATCTGACTCAGGGGAAGTCAGAGAGTGTGGCCTGGGTCGCAGCAGCACCATTATGGTAATTATTCAGAAAGAAGCCTGCACAGATATGTTGAAAAGTGACAGAGGACACAAATGTCTGCCCACCGAGAAAATAGTTACTTATCATGGTTTTGGGTGTCAGAGAAAGATATGTGTGAGAATAAACCAAAAGTAAAGGTTGCAAGACTCCTCATGGGGCTCAGATGAGAAGGCACAATTGGCTTGGTGCTGGTAGCCAGTAGGACAAGAAGGGACAATGAACCTAAAGGTGTAAGGATGAGCTTTAGCAAGTCCTCTGAAGAAGACCAGGAACACAAAGTCACAGGGCAAACAGACAGACCTTGTGAGATCAGAGAATGGGACAATGTCCAAGTTCTGAATCAGGTCATGGTTAGCATGGTGAAGGCCAGCTCCAGTCTCCAGGTGGAAAATGTTTACAGAGCAGGATACTCTGGAGGAGATAGTGGGGCGTTGGGTGGGCTGAGCCATGGGTGCTGTGGAGATTCTAACATGGTCTGTTTGTTGTATAGATCCCAGGTCAGAAAGAACCTCATTGCTGCATAGGACTGGACAATCTCAGTGCTCGGGTACAGCCACCTCTATGATCCTGGGGCTCCCCTCAAGCTGAGATAGCTCAGCCTGATCAGAGAGCCCAGGACTGTGTCTCACTATGACTGAACCAATTCAGAGGCAGAAGGCAGCAGGACAGTCATGTAGCCCTTGACCACTGCTTACCATAGAAGGAACACATTGGTCCTACTTCCTCAATTCTCCATCAAACCACAGGATTTTCACAATTTTTCAAGGAGGTAGAGTTTTGTTTCCTTTTTGCTTTTTGTTTTGGCCAAAATCACCATTGGTAAAGGTCCATGTAAAATAGTGGAGTGTTAGGATTTTCTTCCCTTGACCAAAACTTGCAGAAGTCATGATCTAAGGGGTTCACCAACCTTGGAGTGGGAGGCACAGGCTGATTTCAGCTGGTGCTTCTGGATTTGGGCCACAGGCTTCCCTTTGCAACGACAACTCTGTGTTCCAAAGTCCTCAGGCCTTGGTAACCTCCGTGTCTCCTGTCCAACATCCACAAAATAATAAGCTTATCACAGGGTCTGAAGTCCATGAAAAAAATGTTCAACATCACTATTAGAGAAATGCAAACCAAAGCCACAATGAGATGCCATTTCACACACAGTGGGATGGCTATAATAATAATAATAATAATAAAAATGATGGGCAAAAAGAAGAGTCATCAAGAAGGTAGAGAAATTGGAACTCTTCTACATTGCTGGTGGGAATGTCAAATGGTCAGTGGCTTTGGAAGACAGTTTGATGGTTTCTCAAAAAGCTGAATATATGGGAATAAATAGATAATGCAGCTATTCTACTCCTAGGTAGAGTTTCCTGCAGTTACAACATGATAATAGCTATACAATTTTGTAAGTATACTAAAGCCACTGAAATATAAACTTGAAATGGGTAAACTTTGTTATATATAAATTGTATCTCAATAAAAATGCTTTTTTTTTTTCTAATGTTTCAAGAAGCCCCATGGTACAGAAATCTACCTGACCTGGTTTTATATTCATCAGACCACCAAAGCTTTTTCTCACATTAACATCCTGAAAACCTGCCATCTCTGAAGAATCTGTCTCTGAAGAATCTGTCTTTAGAAAATAGGAGTTTGGCAAAAGAAGTTTTGCGTCTGTTTGCACATCTTTGGCACAGCTGGGGCACATCATTTTCTGTTTCATTTACACTAGATGTGTCCATGTTTCGTCTCATGGCTGGCTTTATAAACATTTTGGGGAGGAAAAGTGTGCTTTTGTCTCTTTGAATCTACAGCACAAGGTATAGAGTAGCCATTTCATAAATACCTTGTTGGGATTTTGCATCTCTACTAAGTTTATTAAATTATTCAGCAAAGTAAATTTAAAAAAAAATACTTGTTAGGAGCCCACAGGTGCCACACGGGGCCCTGGGTACTGGAGAAACAATAACGAGGAAGCTTAAGCTTCAGGAACTGAGGCTGTGCCGGGTCCCAGGGGGCAGGCAACCCTGCCTGAGGGGCCTTGGACTCATAGGAAGTACATGGATAAATAAGCAAGGGGATTACCATGGGAGGACAGAAGAGGCCACAGTGGCTGTCTGTGGTATCAGAGGTGGGAGAATCCACTGTGGTTGTCAGAGTATTGGGGAGCCAGGGGATCCAGTACATACTCAGCCAAGGAGACAAAAGCCACAGAATAAAAGGAGATCAAAGATACAGCACCGCCCAAGTTTGATGGCCCCAAAGCTCACTGGAGGGTTGCCTGTGTGAATCTGCATCAGAAAGCTGAAGAAATGGGATGCATTGGCTCAGAAGGATTGCAGCTCTTCAAAATGGTCACACTTCTTCTTTCCCTTTTTATTCCATGCAGGCTAAAAGCCTATTGGTTGGTGACACCCATAACCAGGGTGGGTCTCCAGGCCAATCACCCACAGACACACCCAGAACTGTGCTGGACTAAAGTGCTGGGTGTTTCTTCATCCATGCAGGTCAACAGATTATACTGAGGATCATATGCCCAATGCACGTTTTTTATGTAATCGAAATTCTTGAACACCTTAATGGAGGCACTGGGTTTGAGAGCCTTTCCCTTGTTGAAAAGTAGACACCATCAGTTTCTTCAGCAGTGTCCAAGGTCGCTTTCCCCTCTTGAGCACCAGCTGGAAACTTCCATTTAGGAATCACGTTAGCCCACACCGTGTCTTCTGGAAGGTGAGTCCCCCAGTGACAGAGTCAGTGGCTCCCAGCCTGAGCCGTATTCAGGAAGGACCAGGCACAGAAGGATGGCGAGACAGACACTGTACCCACTTCCAGAGCTGCACACAGAACCACTGGCACTGTCTAAATAATTTTGTCTTTCTTTTGAAAAATGTATTGGATTTGCCTAAGCGCTTAAGTGAGTTTATAATGCGGCTCACCTATCCTGGTCTCTGTCTTGGAGTGAAGAGGGTGAACCCTTGGGACCCAGAGGGCAGCTGACTAGCGGAGAGGCTGCCTGCCACATGCAACACTGGAGGACAGAGAACACACTAACGTGCAACCTTCAAGCAGCCTCTTGGGGGTGGAGGCAGCAGGAAGTCTCCGGGAGACGCTGGCCGGAGGGTAGGGTTACCAGCTTCCCCAGCTGCACCTCCAACCCCCAACCGGTCTTGCTGGCTCTGTGGGGTCAGAGGGCAGCCTTTCCAGCAGGCTGCTGGCTTTCCAGAGTCCCTGAGTGCCTCCCACCCCCAGCAGACCAGGGAAGGAAATTTCAGCTGCCTGAGCCCCTAAGTGGCTCCCCAGCACCCCATTTTGTGGCCCAAAATGAATCTGACAAAAGAAAGCCAAGCCTGTGCCAAGCCCTGACGCCCAGCGGGGAGTTCGGGAGCAGCCCTGCGGCCTGATGAGCCCCACCTGGTCTCTCAGCCCTTGGAAGCTACTGAATTTACACATAATTAAAGACTGAGTTTCAAGATTATTCGAGATAGGAGCTTTCCAGTCAGATGGCTTTGTTTTGCTTTTCCTCTACACGTGGCCTTATAGTTTGCCAAGGAAAGGTTATAAGGCTGAGGTTGTTTAGTTTGATGATGAGAAAGCTTGAGAATGACATCACTACTGTCTTCGAATATGCAGAGGCATCTCTTACAAGCAGGGAGGGACTGGCTAGGCTCTTTTTAAACTGCAAAAAGAACTCCCTTGGAATCCTACAAGGAGCCTTGTCCGCTGCACCCCTACCCCCGTGGACACTTAGGCATTGACCTGGTCGAGGAAGGAGGACCCAGAATCTGTTTTAGTAAGGCCGGCAGGTTGTGCCTGGTGACCATGACCACACAGCAAAGTAAGACCAGGCCTCCCTGCTGACCTGTCCCTGCCTCTGGCCAAGTTCAGGTCTGTTTCTTGTCTGCATGGGGCAGGCCATGGGAGGCAGGACCTGGTCACTGCAGGGACATTTGTGTGACTGATGGGTGAGCACAGAAGGTCCAGGGTGGGGCTGGGACCCAGTTGAACTGCTCTGATGGCCAGCGCTGGGGACAGGGAAGCTGGTGTCCATGAGGAGAGAGGATAGCAGGAGCCAGGGTTGCTGCTGGGAGACAGGGCATAGTGAAGAAACGTTACAAATCTCAACGGGACACCAAGAAAGGATAGAGCCACAGAACATGCTGTGCGTTGTTAGAAAGAGACATTCCAGCTTCGCTTTTCTGTCCACGCGAAATCTCAGTGAGCTCTGCCCTCCTGTTACTCCCTAGCTCAGAGCAGAGCCAGATCCTTCCTGGAGCATGAGTTTTAGTGTGGGAGGAACAAGAGGAAAGAGTTAGGAGAGAGTTGAGTGCTTTTCGTTGGCCGCCACTGCCACTGTGGCTGTCTGTAAAGGATGTTTCCTCGATGGCCTGATGGCCTAACCCAGGTGGCTGTGGTGTACTCCCTGGGACAGCACTCAGGGGACTTGGAAATCAGGGAACTATTTAGCCTCCTGGGGCCTCTGTTCTTTTCCATGCAGAACAGAACTAAAAGTTCTTCTCATAGGGTTGCCCTGGGGCCAGGTGAAATACCACATGCCTGGCATAAAAATTATATGGGGTATATATTAAAATATTATTCATGGCTTATCTGAAACTTAAACCGAACTGGGTGTCCTGTGTTATTATTTTGTCTTTGTTTTGTGTGGGGTAAATCTGGCAACCTACCTAAAGTTTAAATGACACACGAGTGCCGAAGTTTTGTACAGAGTCTAGTGCCTAAAAGAGGCTCAGTGAAGCACAGCCATCCTGGGTTCTAGAAGTTTCTGGAAAAGTTACCCAGAACACTTCAGGGGAAGACAGAAAGGTCCAGTGAAGCACAACCATCTTGGATTCTGGAAGTTTCTGGAAAAGTTACCCAGAACACTTCAAGGAGAAACAGAGAGATCCACACTTTAGTTGGAGACATTTGTTGAGTACTCCAAAAGGACAAGATGGGCAAAATAAGAATAAGACAAGTTTTCTTCTCTTGAGCAATGACTGGGTGTATTGCGATTCATGCTAAGCCAGTGCTGTGCTGCAGTATATAAACGAGGCACATTCAGGATCTTATAGGGGACAGAGCAGGGCAGGAAGCTGCGGTGGCAAGGAGGCGGGCAGACCTCACCAGCAAGCATTCCAGGGGCTCGAGAAGAATTTGCAGTTTCTTGGGTAGGAGATATGTCTGACTGACTCTGTCCTTGCTGCCATGGCCTGAAAAGGGGACATTGTGACATGGGGCATGTTGAGCATGAGCTCTTGACACCTGTGGCAGTGGTTGGCAGTGCTGGGACCACTTTTTATAGCTAGTGGGGTTCTAGTTATATTCCCCTCCGTTTTTACATTATGACTAAATAACTAGGATGCTCCTCCTCTGGTTTTCTTGGCTTTGCGTTGGGTTCACCTGGCAAGTTCAGTCCGGTTGTTCAGCAAGCCCAAGGTGGTGGTTACTCTGTGCTTTCCGCACTGGTGGCCCTGGTGAGAGGGTGGAGAATTTGCCCTCCCAGGCCTGGCTTGGCAAGGCTGGGTCCCTGGTGAGGGTCAGGCAGCAGAGGCCATATGGTGGGCTGCCCAGGTGCCCTGACTCCCTGCCACAGACACTACCCGGGCCTGCTGTCCACTCCCAGCTGTTTCTCTGCTTGCTGGACCCAGGCCACAGGCCCCGGTGCTGCTCTGCACTGTTATCTGGAACTCTCTGATCTTTTGGCTCGGTCTGGCTTGGCCCCATCGCACTCTGCGGGAGCTGCATTTGCCAGGCTCCACCCCTCCTGGCCTGAGAAGCCCTACAAGTGGAGGGGTTTGATACCCGCAGCCTTCCTGGTGCAGGGGCCTGGGGCCAGGGAGGGTTTGATGACTGTGACACAGAGCAGGCATCTGAGGGAAACTTGGAGTATTCAGAATATATTAGTAAGTGCAAAAGGAGTTTTACACACCAATGTGCACCTAGGATTACATATGTATATGTATATGCATGTGTATATGTATGTGTATATGTGCATATTGACATACGTGATGTGTATGATCCATATGCCATCAGTCCTCCAAACCTGCAGGTTCCACATTTTCAGGTTCAACCAACCACAAACAGAGAAAATGTTTTTAAAGCATTGTATCTGCATTGAACATGTACAGACTTCTTCTTCTTATCATTCCCTAAACAATACAGTGTAACAACTGTTTACTTAGCTATTACATTCTATTAGATAATATAAGTAATTAAGCAATGATATAAATTATACAGGAGAGTATGCATAGGTCACATTAATTATATAAAGGACTCGAGCTCTGCAGCTTTTGTATGTCATCCTGTACACACATAAACACAACCATGTGCATCATCCTACATAGACATTCAGGACACATGCATGCACACGCACATATATGTCGGATGGATGGCTGACTCTGAAATTATACACGACTGAGATGGATAAGACAGCAAAATATCTAGAAAGATACTGGAAGGATCGTTAACAAAATGCAAACAGCAATGGTGGGATTATGGGCGACTTTAATTTTTTCTATTTAGCTGTAGTTTCTAATTTTTTGAAAAGCAGATATATCATGCAATAAAAAAATAACAAGAGGAGAGAAAAACAAACTGCATTTTATAGCACCTTGAAACACCCAAGCGCTGATTCTGCGAATATAATTTTACATGTGAATGCAAGGTGGGGGAGGGGCAGAAGAGTGGAACGCAGGCCATGGTGGGTGGCACTGAATGCTTGCTCAGATGGTCTCTGCCCACAGCTCAGGCTCCCTGGCAGCTGGTGTGGAGTCTAGACCATGCCCTGCCACTGAGCTCTCTGCCCTCAGTTTCCTTGCTACAAAATGAGAGGATTCAGCTGGAATTGCAGGAATGGCAAACCAGAGATGTGAGCTGGATCCATTGTAGCTCACCTGAGAAAGAAGTAGAGTCAGCGGGGAAAACCAAGCTTTCTTGAGAAAGGATGCCAGAATTGATCACAAGGTCTGCAGGGCAGTCCGCTGCAAAGGGAGCCCCAGAACCCTCCCAACACACAGGCAGTAGCAGTCCCGTCCTCCTGGGCTCTCTGAGCCTCCTTCAGTACCTGTGACAGCTGCCGCTGTGTCTCACAATTATACAGTGGAAGCTCTGCGGTGTTTATTTTTTAGTTGTCAATAGCAGAGCCCAGGTGACATAGGAATAAGTGCATGAAGGCTAGATGACCCTGAAAACAATTACCAAACAGGAGTGCACTTGCTAGGTGCAAATGTGCAGCTTTCCTAGGTACCTGAGGTCATCGTTCGGAGGTGTATACATTGCTTTCTCTATTCTACTGTCAAAAGAACTCCAGGCTGCGACATTAACATCTGTGAGACAAGAAACCACCAAATACGGTTCACGAGGCTCAGCCCTTTTAGGAGGAAGGTGGGGACAGCCCCATCCCAGAGGGAGCATCTGCTCCCCGCATGTCATCTCCTTCCTGTTTGTGAGCTCTCCTAAGAGCATCAGAGGACAAATCGGGGTCTGAATCCAGGCTGCACCCCTTCTCTGCTGGGATTTTTTTGGGTGAATCACTTTAGCATTTCTGGGCATTAGTTTTCAGGTTCACCAGGGATCCCCTTGGGGTTCCAGGGAATCCTGGGCTTGGCTGTTTTAATGGGAGGGCAACGTTAGCTGCACCAGAAAGTGTGCCCAAAGCTTTCTGGGCCTCTCGCGTCTTGGCCTCTCCTGCACCCTGAGCATGGCTCTTCTGAAGGGACTTCTGACAGCCCCTTCCTTCTCTTCTCTACCTTTCCCTGCTCTCCTTTCCCTCTCCTTCCCGTCTTCCCTCCACTCTCCATCATCCATCTTCCCTTTCTTTCTCTTCTCTCCACAGCACCTCTTCGCCCTCTCCAAGGGCCCTGGTTACCTTCCCGTCCCTCCTGTGCCCATCCCCCAAGGGAGGGATCACTCTGACCTCTTGCCTGCTACAGCAGAGCCCTCCAGAGTCCCACTCCTGTCTGGCCTGACTGCCTCACCCCACCGTGCTCTGATCTGACTCCTCTCATGGCTCTCCTCCCCTTTCCCAGGAATTTCACCTGAACTTTGCTGAGGAGAAACAGCCTGGGCCAGTAGCCTCCACTACTATCCTTGCTTTTCAGTGTCTGAAGGCACAGTGGGTGGGACCTGCACCATGAGCAGAGGCTGAGAGCTCTCTATACTCCAGGATGGACCCCAGTGAACACCCTCGGACTAATAAGGCCTTCTCGGCTGCCAGCGCTTGGGCCATCCCAGCCCCACTGACCTGGGGCTGCTCAGAGCTGCTTCAGTAGGTCAAAGTGGTTTTCTTTCTTTTTCACAGATCCTCAAGGATGCTGGAGCCAGATGCAGCAGCTGGGGGACTGCTGGTCTCTTCCCAGCAGGGTTCTTTCCAGGAGTGGCTAAGCTCCAGGCCTGCAGGGCCACGCGGCTCAATGGGAGCTGGGCGCACAGTACCAGACCATGCTCCCTAAGGTCCTGACAGAAGAGAGCTATGGGACTTTGTAACAAGCCCAGACAGAGGTGACCCCGGAGATGAACATGACTGACCACCCTGCAAGCCTGGGACACAGAGGCTTCTGGAGCAAGCATAGCCCAAGGCATGCCACTGTGGGAAGGTCAAGGGGAAAGCCAGGCCAATGGCACATGCGCTGCCCTGAGACATGGGAACCAGTAAGTAAAGTGGTCAGGGCACAGATTCTAAGTGACAAGGATGGGGAGAAGGCCTAAGGCCCTGGGTGCTTGGCCCTTTATCAAGGATAATGCTCCCAGCAGCAAGCTGGACCCTCTGCATTGCCAGGTGTGTGACTGTGCTGAAGCCACCTCCTGCCCCCAGTCTGTCCCTGGAGCCTGGGTCCATCCCAGCCTTGCTCTGAAAGGGCTCAGGGATATGCTCTGCACTGCTCTCAGGCCATGGGGTCCCCTCTGCCGGGGACAGGAAGAGAGACTTCCTCCCCACCCTCTACCGAGGGCCAGGCTGACCGTGGCCCTTGTGCCCCTCCACTGCATGTCTGAGCCCACGATGGGAGGCAGTGGCTGTGTTCTTGTCCCAGCTGAGACTTGAGAGGTAAGTGAACGACCAAAGTCACTCTGATGGTGGGTTGCAGGGTCAAGTGGAAGCTAGGTCTTGCTGGCTGAGCCACGCCTGGAGCTCTTCTGGCCTTCAGTTTCTGGGGATCCATCTTACATGACTTCTCTCCACTTGGGGTACCAGGGGCCAGTATAAAGACTAGGTAGGAACAACAGGAACAGTGGTCCACAGACCTGGGTTCTGATCTCATCTGCCTGGTGGTTATTTGACCTTGGGGTGTTGACCTTCTGATCTCAGTCATGGAGACATCTCACTTCGTGATCAGGAACATGGACTTTGGAGGCCACAGGTCGCTTTTGGACCTTGGTGTTCTCTGAGAAGGGCAAGAGTTGCAGCAGCTCCCTTAAGAAGTGAGATTAAATCAGCAAGTGTGTGTGGACCACTCAGCCCAGCCCAGGACAGGACAAGGCCGCTAAGCTCATTAGGAGTATTAACTGCAGTGGCCTGGGGCCAGTGCTTCACCTCCGAGCACCTCCATTTCCTGGTCTGCAATGAGGGTAATAAAAATAGCTGCTGCGTGTGATTGCAACGAGGGTCAAAAGGAAAATTCTTGTTGTTGTACATGATTGAATCTGCAGTTGCAAACAATTAAAATCCCCTCCCTGCTTTAAATGGCTCCATGAAATACTGATTGTTTTCCAAAGAGGTACATTATTGGGAACTGACACACATCTATCTATTTATCTATCAATCTACCTATCTAATAAATATATAAATATTAAAGGAACTAGCTAGGCAATTATAAGATACAATGTATAATATAGCTATGTGATATATATTTAATAAATATAAAAATATAGATAATCACAGAAAGGAAACGTCTGGGCGATTGGGTTGCAGAAGGCATGCTTTGTCTCTTCTCTCCCAGATCTCCTGAGTTGGTTTCTTTCTCTTGGGCTACAGAGAATGCAGAGAAGCACACTTTGGGGACAGTGACTGACAGGAGCAGTCAGGAGTCACAGGAGCAGCTGTGATCCTGGCAAGTAGTTCTGCAGTCCTCAAAGGGCCAGGACTTCCCACTGATCTACAGAAATCTAGATCTCTATGAAATCTTGCTGGTTTTTAAAAAACAGATCAGAAGAGCACAGGTGTGGGCCACGGTTGGCAACATGCTCCACCCATGGCTTGGTCAGTACCAGAGCCCTAACACCAGCAAACGGGTTGTCTGTCTCCCCACACCCTTCCACCCCTTCTCCTGGGCTACCTCTCCTGGCCTGGCCCCCAAGGCCTGACCCCTGCACTTCGGCCTCCCTGCCTCAGCTATTTCTGCTCCTGGGCTTCCCTCCCACAGCCACCATCACCCACTGAAACACGACCACTGCGCCAACTCTGCTGCATCCCCTCTCCTTACCCTAAATGGCTTTGACTTCTGTCCAATACATGATCTCTCCTGCACTCCAGCCTCTTGAAGCCAAGAGATCCCGCCTGGCAAGGCATCTGGCACTGAAGATATTTCTCTATGCACGAATCCAAACCCCTCTGTCTGCCACCTGCCACCCAACTGCAGTCTCCTGGGACTCTGGTGTGCTACTTCTTCCTCCATCCCGACCTGTTCCCTGAGAAAATCTAACCATTTATCCTGTTTCCAGGCTTTTGCTTTTGCTGTACTCACTGGCTGGGATTCCTTCTCTTCTTGCTGACCAACCCTCCCAAACTTAGCACGAGTCTCAGTTCGTCCCTTGAACTTCCAGGAACCACCTGTCTGCTCTTTTTCCAACTTCCTGCTGTCTCATGGAGGAGGTGACCCTAGGAATTTCTGGCACTAGGCAGTTGTTGCCTCTGCCACAGTCTTTTAAGGACTGGAGGCTGCTGGTGCTGCTGTCAGATTTCTGTGGTGTTTGTCCTGCACATAACCATGAGTCACCAAGGCTTTGTCAACTTGTGCTTCTTGCCTTCTCCTTTCAAATCTCCAGAAAGCCTGGACTGTCCCCCAGGGTGGGTGTAGCCTTGTGTTTTACTGTTGCATTTGAATATTCAGTTCCTGTTCCAGAGACCTTTTCAAAGACAACTTGGCTCATGTGCCAAGACTGGATGGGGCACCCCACTTAGCAAAGTGCACCTCTCAGAGCAGTGCTGGCTGCCACTGCACTGGGGAGACCTGGCACAGCCAAAGTCAACCTCCCAGAGGAGCCTAGCAGGGCCCTGCTTTGGGACCCCTCCTCTGGTCGTCCCCCCACTTCTCCACTGTCAGCTTTCCACAATCATCTGGGCAAGCAAGAAGCTGGCTCTCGGTTCCTCGTGGTTCTGCACCACACAGGACTGTACTGTTACCCGGTGTGGGCTCTTCACAGACAATTCACATCGTGAGATTTTAAGAGTTGTTACTGGCATAAAAGGTTCTGTGACCAAATAAGTTCTGAAAACATTAAACAAGAACTTATTAGGTGTCTACTTTGCAGAACCTTGAACACGCTATGGCTGCTCAAGAAGGGGAGTGGGGCAGGTCACATAACACGTAGCAGCCTTTGGCGACTGTGGGTGGCTTTTGTTCACAGGGGACCTTGCAGGAGTGGGTGGTAAGGGCTGCACCCTGGGACATGTGGCTCTGTAAGGCGGTGTGCCCAGTACCGAGGCCTGGGCCCGCCCATAGTGCCACTTCCTCGTGGGACCTGACCTTCTTCCCCTTCCCCTCCAGCCTGGCTGGCTTCACTGTAATTGTATTCCCATATGTGTCCCGTCTGGCTTGACACAACTCTGACCACCGACTTCCGGAATCTTCTAAGGCCTAGCAGAGGACTGTGTGTCCTAAGATCACCTCCTGTCGCTGGCAGTATCGCTGTGGATTTAGGAGTGAAAAGCAAGGCTGGCATGCTGACCACATAGGTCCCCATGTGCCAGACACCCCCGGGGGGCTTCTGGGATCTAAGAATCCCATTGCTCTGGGTTCACACCAGCAGACATTCAGAGCGGAACCAAACACAATTTCACAGCGGCTCCTCAGAGTCTCATATGGGTGGACCTTCAGTTGCCACTCCACAATTTGAACTACCATTCTCTTTGATTCTAAGATGTCCTCAATTGTAAGACTCGCCATTGTTTTAAGAACAACTTGTAAGGAGTGAAAAAAAGGAAGAAAAAAAAAAAAAAAGAAACACGACTTGGAGTGTACCAACTAATTGTACAACACATCCTGATTTCAGAATAATTAAAATTCGAACAATCGTGTGCCTTGGGATTGAGGAAATCGACTATTTCTACAGGTCGAGGGTGGCTTCCTTTTTCATTACTATGGAGGAAGCTAAGATGCAGGCTCCAGGAGAGAAGGCGGGAGACTGGGGACTGGGCAGGTGTTTGATCTCAAAAAATAGTGGTTGGACAACCACGAGGCCAGGCACCGTGCAGAGTCAGGAGTGGGTGGTGGAAAAGGTTCCCTGCCTTTCCACTCCCACATTCGAGTGCTGAATCTCATCAAGAGGCAGGGTGTCCCTTACCCCTTCGCAGAAGGAGAAGTGGTATGTGTATGCCTGCGGTTTGTAGTGGTCAGAAACAGGGCAGGACTGGCCGAAAGTATGTGAAAGCAACCCTGTAAAATGAAATAGACCATCAGTCTTTTCTCTGCCATAGCATCAAAATTACCACTTAAAGATAAAATAAAAAACAGAAATTTACTATGAGTTTTTGGAATGATTCTGAAGACAATGATCCTTTGGGGGTCTCACATTCTAAGGGGATTCACCTCCTCTTTATCTAAGGAATCTCATCCCCTGCAAGCTTGTCACTCATTTTGTCACACTCCACAGGTGGCAGACGGGTCCTGGAGTACATCTCGGTGGCCCAAGGCAGTAAGGGTCATGACAGAGGAATGTCCAAGGGGTGCGGGAAGGCCTGGGTGCCTGCGTGCTCCCTGGGGGTGGAAAGCTCCATCCAGGTGGTCAGGTATGACCTGGCTCATGGAAACCACAGGCAGTGATGGGACAGGAGATTTCCAAAGAAGAACAGGGGCCCCAGGCAAACTGGAAGGCTCTGGAAAGTTTGCTGCGGGGGTGACCAACTGGGAGGGGAGTCTGGTAGAAGATAAAGCAGGATTGGAACTATCCTATTGATCTCTACCACCTTGTTACTGCAGGACTTTTTTCAATAAATTGGCCAAATACTCCTTAAAGACTGCCATGAGCTGGCTCCATGTGTTCATGTCACAGGGCAGCCATGGACCTTGCTCTGGGGCGGGTTCTCCTCCCTTTTGCCTTCAGAGGCAACTTGGCCCCAGCCCCAGTGTGACCAGCGACTGAGAGCCACTGAGCCTTGAAGACCAGGCCAACTGCGACCATACCCGTCACCCACAGAGCATGAGCTGACCGACACTGGTGATTTCAGTCTGTCACGTTCTACTGTGTGCTATGGCAAGAACTAACTACCAGGGCTTCTTGGCTTGGCAAGTGGTAAGAAGGCGTAGATTCTGATAAAGAAGAGAAGTGCAAAAGTTACTGGTGAACACCTAACATCTGAGGAATTCAGAAAAAGATTTCTAGGGCCATTCCGAGTGAGAGTAGTAAAGGAAAACTGAAGATCAAGGGAGCCCCACGGTTTCACCAATGACATCGGGTTCCCACCCCAATACTGCGCCACCTGCTTTCCCCCAGGTCAGCTGACTAGGCTCTGGCTGGTGACATGGTCACCCCGCAAGATGACACAGCCTCTCTGGACACTGCCGCATGAGACTGCTGCCCCTTCTGATTAGATGAGAATCAGACTGTGGCATCTGGGTATTTGTGGACTTACCCATTTTACTGTTTTTCTTTCTGTCTTTTAGCAAATGTGTCCTCCAGGAAGGTCAACAGAGAAGAAGTAGAATGAGAGCAGCGTAAGTGGCTGTTGAGTGGGCCTGGCCAGGGACAAGCCAGGCCATGCTGCCTCTGTGGGACAGTATGTGGCCGTGGCACATGTTGGGCAGTCTAGGGGCCAGTAACAGAGGTACTGTTATTACTGCTTAAAGAAATGACGTCAACATTTCCAAGCACCGCAGGTTGACACCAGCCTTCAAACCAGGGCTTTCTGGCTTCAAAAACTCACAGGCGTTCTTGACTCCCTCAGTTTTAATTGTGTGCATTTCTGCTATCCCTGCCTGCAGTCTTTCAGTCCTGGCGACTGAAACCAGAGAGAGAACAGGAGACACCGCATAGCCTCAGTGAATTCCTGATGAGTATTAGGCAAGGGATTCAGCCAGGTCCCTGACTTCATACAGCCACAATCGGAGAAAATCAGTGGGGCCATCCTTTGGTATGCTTGAGGGTTTGGTTTCGAGGACCCATCCCTTCCACCCAAGGGTACCAAATCCCACAGATGCTCAAGTCCCTTACATAAAATGACATCACAGCCCAAGCACGCTCCCCACACATACCTTAAATTATCTCTAGACGACTCTCTTAGGAAAAAAGAATAAGGCTGAATGCAATGTAAATGCTACACATAGGGTTGTTATGATGTGCTGTTGTTGTTGTTGTTTGTTGGTCCCTTTAGCTTTTTGTTTCTCTTTTCTGTGACCATTGTTTTATTTTTTTAATTGGCTTTATTCTGAACTATTTTGTTTGATTATATTAGGCCTGATGATATGGGCAATTGTTTTAAAGACAGCAAGAGGTATTCCAAGGGGAAAGGAGGAAAGAAGGAAGGGAAAAGGAAAAAGACATTAATTTATAAAAAGGTGTACATAAGCTAGTAAAAATGACTATATTACTAAATACATTAACTATTGAAAAAGAACAGTTAATACTCATAGGATTAGATCAATTTTGCATGTCTATATCTGTTACTCTGAATAATCCCTTTGAGAGTAGCGATACGCAATGTTATAACTACTGTCAAGTTCCAACCATCTCATTTTGTAAACCTATAGTGTTATCATATTGGATTTGTTGTTGTTTGTTTGTCTCTTTTGCTTTTTGTTTCTCTTTTCTGTGTCCATTTTCTCTTAAATAAAAATAAAAATAAAAATAAAAAGAATGGTAAGGTTAAAAAGTACGCACATGTTCAGTACTGGCACAATTGAAAAAAATATTTTCAATCCGTGGTTTATCGAATCCTCAGAGGCAGAGTCCACAGATACAAAAAGAGACTCGGGTAGGGGGTGAGTGGTTTTGCACATCTCAAGATGCTACAGAACAATGAGCTGAATAACTTACAGTAAGGCTATCAGAGTGCTCAGGTTTTGTGAAAATTCAGAGGTTTGGTAGGGTGCTAAAAAGAATGGATAAATGAATGGTTAAATGAATATACAAATGTATGTATATATGATGCTTGAACCAGAGCTCTAACAGGCTAGAATACATGGGAAATTATGAATAAAGGCCCAAAGTAAAAAGCAGATTGTGGATTCTCTGACTACACTCAAATAAAGCTTGGCTCAGCTACAAGAAAGTTGATCAGATCAAACCAAACTCCAATGTAGCTCCTGACTAAGCGTAAAGTTCTTGCAAAGCTATCAAGCCTTGGTGAACAAAGCCTGAATTTAGGAAGATTTGGGCAAAAGAGTGGGGCCACCCTTTGGACACTGTTGTTTTAAAATTTTCATCAGAGCCAAAACAAAGCCCTCTCAGTGCCTCTGTGGGGAATGCGCCTGATTCCTGGGTGCTCATTTGCCAAATTTGTTCATTTTTCCATTATGGACTTTCAAGACATGCAAAAGGGTATTTCTATGACACAATTTCTAGTTTCATGCAAATGTATGATTCTATTCCAATATCTAGTTCCAGCATTCTATCTAATATAGCTAGTCTCTGCTGCCATACAGTGTGAAAAGAGAAGATTTGGATTAAACGTTGGTTTTGGGCTTACTTTGCTGCATGATTTAGATTAGAAAGTTACCTCTCTAAGCTTCACCTCATCTGTAAAATCAGTGCTCACAGTACCTAGGTCAGTGGCCCTTCCATGAGAGAACACGTGCAGGAGCCCACGGCCCAGGGCCTGGCCCCAGAGACAATTCTGATACAACACAGGCATGACTATGACAATGGTCTTTTGATGAAAAAGCCTGAAATTTTATCTACAAAATAAACTTGATCCTGCCTGGCATGGTGATGTGTGTCTGTAATTCCAGCACTTGGGAGGTTGAGGCAGGAGGATCCCTGCAAGTTTGAGGCCAGTCTGGGCTACATCGTGAGTTCAAGGCCAGCCTGAACTACATGATGAGATCCTGTCTCAAATAAAAAAAAAATAAAATTAAAATAAAGAAATTTGACATTAAAAGTGGCACTTGGCGGTAATGATGCATTCATATTGAAAGGGCCAGCTTCCTCCACAGGAATTAGCAGCCTCTGGCTATTGGTACAACTGAGGCCAGAAATAGAGCAGGGATGTGATTTAGAGGGGTGTTCACAGGGAGCCCCTTCCGTCTACTCACACTTTAGAAGAAGGCCGAAGCCCCAGGCACAGGGGGAGCCCCTTGGAATTCCTGTCTGGGTATGTGCAGGGTTCTGGGGCGGTCATCGTCATCTTTCCCAAACAGGAACTGAGCCTCCAGCTGTGTCCTGAGCTCTGCTCACCTCTCTTGGGTAGCCTGGCATCCCTTTGGCCCTTGAACACAGCACAGATGCCTCCTTAGCTGACTTTCTATCACTTCTTTAGTTCCTCCTTCTTGCTGGGAGGGGCCCAGAGAAGTGCCCTTTTTCATGACCAGCCAAAGCCAGTTTCTTTGTTCCAAGACTCCAAGCAGTTTGTTAACACTGAAGCTGTCTGATGGGTTAACTTGTCCTTTGCAAACTGCCCCTTACAAACTTACATTATTTCCCTTCATCTTTGCCTGACATCCTAAATTTTGAAGCAAAGCTGCATCTGAACAATTAAAGATAGTCAATGCTGCAGTCAGCTATTATAGGAATAAGGAACCAGAGAAACTGGTCTAAGACCTCCTAATCACTTATCTTTCTTTTGATCTACAGAACCCAGAACATCTGATGACCTTCAGATAACATCGGAATGTGCGTCAAAGAAATCGGCCACTGCAGGATTAATGATTACTCAGGGCCCACCTGTCTGTGGCTAAAAATACATTTTCTGAAATTTTCTATATAGGCTTTTTGCATATGGTTGTTAGCTAAGAAGATCCTTAAGGTGACAGTCTGGCCATTTTCCCATCAGCTAGCGCCTAGTAATAATGTTTTTTCCTCTACCACTGCCTTGTCTCCCAGCTAATTGGCTTCCACCAAGAGAAGCAGGTGGAGATTCTGTGTTGACAATATCAACTGCTTTATCCTCCAAATATTCCAGTGACTTCTGCTGGGTCGCATCTTGCGTCCACGGTGTGTGAGAAATTCCCCAGAGCCAACACTCCTGGATACGGGAGCAGATTTCGGGAAGAGTGTAGTTGGGACGTTGGCTGGTCTGATCCTCTTGGTTCATCTGATGTCAATCAGTAGTAACTAGACCATGACAGAGCAAGGTGAGTGCGGTAAGACTCTTGCTTTACCCAGACTTGATGCTTGCAGCACAAAGAGAATTCACTGCTTTACAAGGAATAGTATGAGCTGGCTCTAGCTAGGAACCTTGAACCTCACTTAGGATGGGCAGCTACTTCTCTGTCCTCAAAGGAAGCCATCCCAGCAGGGGGTGAGGATCAGCCTGGTCTTTTTTACTTTCTCATCACTGAGACACAATACCCAGTGGTCACAACCCTAAGAAGGAAAGGTTTTATTTTGACTCACAGGTTTCAGGCCATGGTCAACTGGCTCCAAGGAAGGGCGGTGTGGGGTGGCATGGCAGAGGAGAAACAACTCCTGGCATGGAGGCAGGAAGCAGCGAGAGATCAAGAGAGGAGGGTGGGCGATAGATCCTACCAGGCCACGCCCCCAACAGCCCACCTCCTCCAAGCCGGCTTCACCTTCCAACATCACACTCAGCTATAAACCCATCCATTAGTGGACTAATCCACTGAAGACTATCGCACCTTCATGATCCGATCACTCCCTAAAGTCCCATCTATGAGCACATGAGGCTTTGGGGGGACAGCCAAATCTGAAGCATCAGCCCTCCAGAGTGAAGGTCACGCCACTGGGAGGGAAGACACAGCTGGCTGTCACCAGCCTTACATCCTAACTGAACAAAAAACATACTTTAAGAAAGTGCATCAGAGTACTTTGAAACGTTGCCTCCTCTGCCTGCAGAGATTGGAGATGGGCATAGATGTCACTCCTTTGGTCCCATCCCAGTACTCTCAGCTCAAAGTCCCCTGCAGTGCCACCAGCCCAGGTCCTAAGAATCCCCACAGGGTCTTCAGTCTCACTTCGTATTACCTCCATAGAACTCTGGTCATTTCTCCACCCCATCTAAGAAACATGTGGATAATATTTTGTACCGTCGAATGCATGCTTTTTTGTTTATTTTTAATGCACTTTTTACCAAAACAAAATACAACTGACTACACTCATGACAAGAGATGACAGAACTCACATCTTGATGACCTTTATTTTCCTCCTCCTATGGTTTCCCTTTCACCTTCCTCTTTCCATCTCTCTGCTTCTTCATCATCACGTCTCAGATGACAGCCACGCAGTACCAGGAGGTTGAAAATGAAGCTGGTAGGAAAAAACAGATCAAGGCAATTAAATGCTGGCCAGTTTCTGGCAGAAACCTCCACACCACCACCTCATGTGTGTTCCGTGTTGAGACCGTGAGTGTTGACCCACGTGAGTGATTCAGATCCTTCCCTCTTCATGGGTCTCCTAGGAAGGAAACACGGTTCCACTAAAGTGGATGTGGGCCAGCT
Source organism: Dasyprocta punctata (assembly GCA_004363535.1). NCBI lineage: Eukaryota > Metazoa > Chordata > Mammalia > Rodentia > Dasyproctidae > Dasyprocta > Dasyprocta punctata. The sequence goes on from RJWM01012017.1 coordinate 34,750, forward strand.
CTTCTCTGAAGAAAAGACTAATCAAACTTCGCCCTGTAACAGGGTTAAATTCCGAGGAATGTGTCATTAGGCGACTTTGTTGTGGTGCAAACATAGAAGTGTACCTACACTGACTGAGATGGCTATGAAGTTACTTGGGGATGTAATCTGATGGGACCACCCTCATATGCACAGTTGGGCACTGACAGTAACATCCTTATGTAGGGCGTGACTGGACGGCCACCCAGCATGGCGATTCCACAGCTCCTAGTCCTCCATAAATGGAGGAACCATTTATGTGCCAAAGACACCCATCCAGGCAGAGCAGCAAGAGCCACCTTTGCCTTGTTCTCTGATGTGGGATTAGAGCCCTCGGGACTCCCACAGCACTTTCTACCCAGCCCCCACACCCAGCACACCACACAGGGGTTCATCACTTTGGCCACACCCTTCGGGTTGCTCTTTCTTGCCATTTTGGGGCTCCACCCACATGGCTGTTCCCTGAGGATTTTCACCAGAATGCATGAATCCACTGTCAAGCTGTGGACCTGGCGTCTTCCAAATAATCATACTGTCCCTCCTGCATGTGTCTTTACTAGATGGTCTCATAAGACACCATAGGTCACTGAATACATTCCTTTTGGGAAAAATATGTTAAACATGACTGAGTCCAGAGAGAAATACAGCCTTATGGCTCATCAAATTGTAATCCTTTGCCACATTTGTTTCAGGGCTTCAAAAAAGAAGAATCCAGAAAACATTACAGACACAGCAGAAAGCCTCCTTGGTCTCCTTCCTAGCCTTCCTTCTCAGAGATGCCATAGTCTTGAATTGGTGTGTATAAATCTCGTACATGTTTTTCAGATTGTCCTAAAGCATCTATTTATAAGTGACATACAGTATTGTTTTACGAGTTTAAAATTGTGCAAAAGTCTATTCTGCTGCATAGATCCTCTGAAACTAGTTTCTGCCACTTGCCAATGATTTTTAGACTTATCCATACAGACACACGCTCTGTATCTCCTTCAGTGTGTGATCGTCTTTCATATGAAAGTTGTCCCAATCAGCTTATCTGTTTCCCATGGTTTTTAGTGCCTCTTCAGTTCTTCACTACTCCAGACAATGGTGTCCACGCATGTTGGAGTTTCTCTAGCTTGAACTCTTGCTGTCCAAAGGGATGGCCATACTCTAAGCACCCATCAGCACCCATCAGCAGGATGAGCTCCCAGTGTTGGGCATTCATGTCAGCCCTTGGTGTTGGCAGACAAATGCTTTGGTCAACCTGGTGCATCAGAAGTTTTGTGATTACTGTTAAGTGTCAAAGTGACTGAAATAGGTCTGTGTTGGTGTTTCTGGATGAGATTTGCATTTTGATTGATAGGATTTAAGTGGATCACCTGGGTGGTCCTCATTCAGTCATTCGAAGGCCTCAGTGGAATAAAAGCTAACCTCTTCAAGCAATAGGCAATTCTCCAGCAAACTGCTCTTTGGACTTCATCTACAACACTGACTTGTCCTAGAGTCTCCAGCATGATGGCCTTTGGACTTCAGTGGCAATCCCAGCTTCTCCTTTGTCTATAGCCTGCTAGTCTGACCCACAGATTTTACACTTGCCAGCTTCCTTAACTATATGAGCCAATTTCTTAAAATAAATCTCTTTCTACATTAGCGTGTACATTCTATTAGCTTGGTTTCTCTGGAGCATGCTAATATAGAAGTTGTCTTAGTCCATTTTTTATTGCCGTAAGAAAACACCTGATACTGGGTAATTTATGAAAAAGAGAAGTGCATTTGGCTTATGATTCTGGAGGTTGGGAAGTCCAGCACATGGTGCTGGCATCAGCTTGGTACCTGTTGGGGGTCTTCTGGTTGCATGTGGAGGGGACATCACACCCTGAGACAGAGCAAGCATGCTTAGCTTAGGCCTCTTCTTTTCATAAAGCCACTAATGCCGTCACAGCCCCCCCCCCAGGCTTTATTTAAACCCAATTACCTGTCAGAGGTGTCCCCTCCAAATACCATGGGAATATGAATTTGTGGGTTAGGTTCCCAACACATGAAACCTGGGGGGTGCCTTCAAACTGCAGCTGGGAGGTCTCTCCTCTGTGTCTGTGCTTCTCTGATTATTAAGCTTTGACGTCAGGAAAATTGCTAGGTGGGTTGACTCATCTGTGACTTATCAGTCTTTTGCCCTTTTTTTTCACTAGGCCATTGGGCTTTTTTCTCACTCATTTACAGACATCCGTGCCCATTTTTTTTCACTAGGCTATTGGGTTTTTTCTCACTCATTTACAGACATCTGTATATTTTGGATTCTGACCTTTGGTCAGCTCTGTGACTGCATTACAAGTATCTGTTTATGACTTAGTGTTTAGCATTTTTTATGACTAACTCTTAAAACTTTTTACTGTATCGCTATTTACTACATCAAGTAGTCTATTAATTTTTGCATTAAGTATTGACCTTTTATATCTAGTTTAAGAAAATAATTTCTTATTCTGAGTTCATAAAGATATGTAATTCTAAATTACTCAGAATCGTTACTTTTTACACTTAGGTATTTAGTCTACCTAGGGTTTATTCTCATGTATATTGTGGTATACAGATCTAATTCTATTATTCTTGTGAAAATAACCTATTATTCCCAAGTTATTTCTTGAATTAGTCACCTTCTTTGTGTACTGATCTGTAATAATCCTCCTGTCATATATTAAATTTCCATATATGTATGATTCATTTTCTGAGTTTTCAGATTTTCTATTGATTTATTATTGTATCTCTGCATTGATATTATACTACCTTAATTATAACTTTCCAATTAGTATTGATGGCTACCAGTTTTTTGATTTTTGCAAAAAAATATTATTTGAGATTTGGGATGGAAATATATTTATAGAATAATGAGAGAATGATTAACATCTTTGTTAAGTCTAACCTTTCTATTTAAGACCATTGTAAGTCACTATTTACATTTTCTTTCATGTCTTTTAGCAGTGTTTCAGTTTTCTTTAAAAAAAAAACCAAAAAGGCAAAACAAAACAAAATAATAATTAAAACCAGAACTGTTTCTACATATTTTAAATATATGCAGAAATATCATATAACTTGTTTTTAATATAAATGACATCTTTTGTCTTCTTAAATTTTCAAACTGGTTTGAAAATGGTATGAGTTTTTGTGGGTAGAACTTATAGCTCAATATATTTGCTGGACTTTTTATTTAGTAGCTTATTTGAAGATTGTCTTGCATTTTTTCTATTAATTTTTATCATATATCTTGTAAATCGGAACATTTTTACTTCTCGGTCACTTTTTATTCTCCTTATTTCTTTTGTTTTTTCATTGCCTGCGGTGTGGCCAGGACATTGATGAATAGACACATTGATAATGGGCATCTTTGTCTCGGGGCTGATTTTGATGGGCATGCCTCCACAGTTTCACCATTAATCATAATGCTTGCTGACATTTTCGATAGCTATCTTTTACCACACTAAGGAAATTCCCTGTAATTCCTACCTTGAGCCCTCAGCTCATCTATTTGAAACCTCTCATGTTTAAACTTCTCATGTTCTTAAAATCAGTTCATCGAAGGCTACAAATTTACCTCCAATATTTTTTTAGTTGCAATTCAAACTTTTGATACATAATACTTTATTATGTCTATTCTAAATAAATTCCACCTGTACTTTCCCCTTCAACCTATAAGTAATTTAGGAGTGAATGTTTGAGTTGTCAAACATATGAGCTGGGGGCAGCGTTTTATTTACTAATCTCTACTTTAATTGGGTTATGCTTACAAGAATATAATTTTCTCTGTGACCTAAGATTTGGTTAAATTTCAAATGATCAGTGTATCTCCGAAGAAAATGAAGATTATTTTTGGTTATGGTTTTACACATTCACACATCTAATAGATAATGCTTGTTATTTTTTCCCCCAAATCTTATAAATTCTAATATTTTTTCAGTGGCTTGATTTATCAATTTTCAGTAAAGTTAGATGGATCCAAATCTTGGGCCTTGTTATTACCCTCTCTGAGGTGTACATATATTAGGTGTATAAACGTTTAGGACAGTGATAATTTCCAAATGGATTGCTGCCGTGATTGTTATTAACGGGCTTCCCTCCTGCTGGAGTTGCCTTGGTGTTGCTAACATTTACATAGTGTGTATTTTCCCATCTCCTTCAGCCTTCCTGTGTGCTTTTATCTTACATGGTATCTTTCTCTTAAATGGTATCTGAGCTGGATGTTTTAGAAATCTAATCTGATCATTTCTGTCTTGGGATAGAGTTTCTGCCTGTTTACATTTGTTATAATTACTGATACGTGTCAAGATATTATTATTTTGGTAATATGTGTCTTGTTTTAACTCTTTTTTCCTTCTTTTCTGTGTTTCTGTTATTCTGTTACCTAATGAGTACTAGACAGAAGTTGCCTGACGCAGAATTCCTACAGGGTCCTGTGATCGCAGGGTGTCTTGCTGAGCGTGACTTGTGCAGCAGATACCAAGCTGCAGGCACCTGGTAACCATTTCTGGGATAGCAATGTTAACTCAAGACCCAGACTAGTGCTGTCGTTCTTTTTCCAAAGTCCATCTGTTACTTGGCATTGCCAGGCACCCATTCGGTGTCTGCTGCTGCTGGGATTCCACAAGGGGCTGAGCTGCGGACCCCAGTCCCTGGCCACAGGAGGTCCACCCCCCAGCGGGAAGATTACCTACCCATGGGGACAACTCCCTGATCATGTTAAGAGCTGCTGCCAAAGCATCCCCCAGACTATTTGAAAAAGCCTGACATTGGTGGGACCATGGTGTTGCCTTCAGACCACAATTAGGTGACACTGATTGACAGCTGTCTTTTGGGGTGGATCCATGGTCCATTTTACCACTGTCTTCACCTGGGCCAGTCTAGGATGAGACAGGTAAAGCCCAAGGAATGAAACTTAAGGTGCCACCCCTGTAATTACAGGGCTCTGAGAAAGAGTGCTTCCTTAAAACATGACCCGCCCCACTCCTGTACTGGGCTGGCCTGGTTCCAGTCCTGGCCCCAGTCCCCAACTTTCCCTACTGCCTCCTCTACAGTGAAGCCACGTGCAAATGGTCACATCAAGCTTGCTGTGTTGTTCTACAAGTTAAGAAGAAGTTAAACTTCCTGGTAAGCTGGTCTCCATCAAAACTAAGTAAACACAATAGAGACCAAGCGTCCTGGTTTCACCTTCGCGACTTGCTTATTCCATTCCCCAGGGGTTTGACTAGGCGAACCCAGCGTGTTCTGCCAGACTGCCAAAGGCCTTGAATGCTTCTGGCAAGTGCCCACAAAGTGGGAACTGTCACCGGAGGAGCAAAAGAGGAGAGAATTCTTTTAGAAAAACAACCAGTTCCTACAGTTTTAGGAGGCTGAGGTGGGGGACATAGAGAGGGGTTGTGGATCCAGGCCCTTCTGAGATGAGAGGAGCCCAGCTCACTGGGGGGATTCCATGGAAGTTTGGATGGGCATAGGACTCAAAAATTCCCAGCATGCCATGTGTGGGGGCACAGGCCTGCAATCCCAGCACTGGAGACCAAGTGCTAGGCAAGGAGGATCACTTTGAGTTTGAGGCCAGCCTGGGCTACATAGCAAGTTCAAGGCCAGCCTGAACCACATAGTGAGACCCTGCCTCCAAAAAACAAAATGAACAAAAAAGTCCCAGATGGTCCTGTCAAGGTTCCCCGGCTGTAGTGAAGCCCTCACATGGAAGGAATGGAAGAAAGTTGCCGATTTGCTTTGAAAAGCCAGTGTGAAGTCTGGACATCCGGGTACACTGGAGTAACAAGAGACAAGAGTGAGAGAGCCCCTCCTCTTTGCCCCTCCCTGGACCCTCCCCATCCTCTGCCCAGGCATCCCCCCCTTCCTTAGGCCTGTGTCTCTTGGAGCCCAGCACGAATTGTCCCCTGGCCAGGTCTCCTTATTGTTATCAGGCAGAAAAGGAGGCTGTTATTCACAGATTTGACTGCCCAGAAAATATCTATGACCTCATCCACCTGAGCGCTCCCCGGGGGGAAGTGCTCAGGGCTGGAAGCTGCCAGACCGGTTCAGCCAGTTCTTGGTCCTCACAACCAAGCCTGGGTTTAAACAAAGGCCCTGGCCCATGAATAGGGAGCATTCAGAGGCAGCTCTGAGTCACGCTGCAGCCCTACTGCGCGCCTGCGTCTAGACAGGGGCGGGCCAAGGTCTCTGTTTACTTTCTGGGCTACCCGGGCACTGGCCCGCCCTCCTCGCTCTTTACAACCCTTATCTGGTGCACATCATCCCGGAGCTCCCAAACAGAACCCCAGACATAAAGGAGCAGAATAGTTAACAGAATTCAAGTGCCCGGGCTCTGGAGCGAGGCAATTTCTCAATTGTAACACTAGGGAATGTGAACATGGCATAAAATTCAAGCCGTGTCTGAAATAAAAACTGAGGGTGTTATTGGTAGTTCCAAAGGGTTCGGCAGATTCTCCAGGGGACCTGGGGAACCTATTCAGCAGGAAGCAAAAACCTCTCCCGAACTGCGGCTCCCCATCCCACTCTAAAGTTGTGTGCTCAGCTGTACCATTTTTATTCCTAAAGATGTGACCGCAGGTTACAGCGAAAGGGATTCCTGCTCAGCGGCACCTTTGCCCACTGGGGAGGGTCCAAATCCCAACCTGCGTTCAGCACTACCCTGACCCACAATTCCTCTTCCTCCCTTTCTCCCAAGCATTTTCTTACCAGTGCCAGACTCAGGACCTGCATCCACCAACTGTGTCAATACCGCCTCTCCTGAGCCCTGGGCTGGCCCTCCCTCCCGCTCTCAAAACACTTCCTTTTGGTAACTTTTTGCTTCTCAGAGGCTAATGTGTCTCAGCTCCTCCTGAAGCCTCCAGTGGGCTCCTACTCTCCTGGGACTTTTCTCCCCTCCCAGGCAGACTCCCAGCATACATCTTTGTGCACCCTGATTCAGTGCCCAAAGGAGTAAACAGTGCAGATCTCTGAGGAGCTCCACTGGGGAAGAGAATGAGGTGGAGAGGGTAAGGCGGGATCTAGAAGCCTTACGTGGACAAGGAGGACGACAGTGGCTTTTGATGGCATCGGTGCTGCTACCACTCTGGAAAGCTTTGGTTTATTAAGCACCATGGAATGGATGCTCCAAGGGTCAAAGAGAGAGAGAGCACCCGGAGTGTGCAACTCGGAAGTTACAGAGGTGGCGTGGGGTTTGTATTCAGAGGTGACCTCAGGAGAAGATGAGGAGGCTAAACAGGGGCAGAGGTTCGGCCAAGAGGATCAGCTCAAACTGCTCTGTCCCTCGCCCAGCCAGGTCTTGATGCCCAGTGAACAGGTGAGACACCCGGACACGGGTTGCAGGCGGTCCCCATAAGACTCCAGGAGCCGGCCTTCCTCTAAGCGAGAAAGAGGAAGAGCGTGTGAAGATCCATGCATGTCACCATTTTACAGATTTAGGGAGGCTCAAGTTGGATTCTGAACATAGCTTATTTTTATTTTTTTTTCCAAGATGTAGATATGTTTACTCCTAGTGACAGGTGAGACCAGTGACAAAAGTGGCCCTGGTAGGAGGACCTTGCCACCGAAGCACATGTGTGGTACCTTCTTTTGTGTCCCACAAGCTCTGGGGGTTTCTAGCACTGTTTTCTTCTGGTTTCTGAGTCTCACATGGGCTCCTTTATAAATGACCTGCATGCGTGGTTTATTATAACACAGGAGCAGGAAGCAAGAGGAGGTGGGGAACAGGCTAAAAGGAGTGGGACCCAGGGGTTTGCACCCTGCAAGTCACCCCATACCAGAGCCTACTGCTCCAATGTGATTTAACCCACAATGAAAACAGAGGGTGTAGTGGGGTCTACAGATTTTTTTTTAAAGCCTAACACTGGAGCACACTCTTCCATGAAGAGGAGCTCATTTCGTATCTGTTCATTTCAAAAGAGAAACAAGAACAGCTCTCCCTCTTATCACTAAATCTGACTCGCGATCCCCAGGCTCATCAGCAGGACAGAGCCCAGAGGAGGCACTAGTGTCCACCGTGGATGTGCAAAGGTGTTATGATCTTCAGTGAGGGACCAGCACGCAATCCCAGGAGCCACGCGGGATCTAAATGGAGAAGCAACTGGGAAGGTTCCTAACGCAGGCCCAGCACATAGCAGGGACTCTACCAGTGTTCCCTTCCCAAGCCCTGAAACTTTGAAGGATGCACAGTCACAAGGGAGGAGAGTTTGCTTTATGCTGGTGTCAGTCTGACCGCAGGCCTGCACTACCTGGCCTCATGACTGCAGCCCCTTGAAGCTCAGCGCCCCCTTTCCAGGAAGACCTTAGTGTCTACCAATATCCTCTCTCCATGTCCCTCAGAGCCCTAGCTGGGCCACCCTCTAAGTGCACCCTGAGGTCAGGGCCAGGTGGCCAGTGTCTATGGAAGCCAGATATACATGAGTCCTTGTAAAAGAAAAAGTAAATAGGCCTATGGAATAAAAGAAGGAACAAAGGAAGGGGAAAGAGGATGAGGCCAAGATGGTGTCAGATGCTTTCTTTTCCATCTAAAACTCTTTGTTCTTAAGACTTCATCTGACATCCCAAGGATGCAGGGATGGTTCAAAATACATAAATCCATAAATGTAATGCATCATATTAACAGAACCAAGGATAAAAGTCATATGATTATTTCAATAGACAGAAAAAGCATTTGATGAAGTCTAGCACCTATTCATGATAAAAACTCTACAGAAAATTGGAATAGATGCTCTTTATCTCAGTCTGATAAAAGCTATCTATGACAAACCGATACCTAACATCATACTAAATGGACAAAAACTGAAAGCTTTCACTCTAACATCAGGAACAAGACAAGGATGTACACTCTCTCCACTCTTATTCAATGTAGTTCTGGAAACTTTAGCTAGAGCAATTAAAAAAGAGAAAGAAATAAAAGGAATAATGATAGGAAAGGAAGACGTTAAACTAGCATTATTTGCAGATGATGTAATACTGTACCTAGAAGATCCCAAAAACTACACCAAGAGACTTCTAGATTTAATAAGCAGATTTAGCAACGTAGCTGATTACAAAGTCAGTTCTCAAAAATCAATAGCATTTTTGTACACACATAACAATCTCACTGAGAGAGAAATTAGGGAAACAATACCTTTTACAATAGCATCCAAAAAGACGAAATATTTAGGAATCAATCTAACAAGAGATGTAAAAGACATGTATACTGAAAACTATGGTACTGTGAAAAAGGAGACTAAAGAGGACATTAGAAGATGGAGAGATATCCATGCTCTTGAGTAGGAAGAATCAATATAGTCAACATGGCCATACTTCCAAAACTGTTATACAGATCCAATGCAATCCCAATCAAAATACCAATAACATATCTTACAGAATTAGAGAAAACAATCCTAAAATTCATTTGGAACAAGAAGAGACCTAGAATAACAAGGGCGATCCTGGGCAACAAAGACAAGACAGGAGGCGTCACAATTCCTGACCTGAAATTATACTATAAAGCTACTGTGATAAAAAAATAGTGTGGCACTGGCAAAAAAACAGACCTGAGGATCAATGGAATAGATTAGAAGATCCAGAAACAACAGCACTGGCCATTTGAGAGATGCAAATGAAACTAACACTCAGATTCCAGCTTACCCCAGAAAGAAGGGCTAGTATTATGAAATCAACCAATAACAAATGCTGGAAGGGCTGCGGGCAAAAGGAACCCTTCTCCACTGTTGGTGGGAATGCAGGCTGGTGTAACCACTGTGGAAGTCAGTGTAGAGATTCCTCAAAAAGCTAGGATTGGGGGTCCCATTTAAACCAGCTATTCCCCTTCTGGGTATCTTCCCGAAAGAACTAAAAGCATCTCACCACAGTGATATATGTGCACCTATGTTCATAGCTGCCCAGTTCATAATAGCTAGATCTTGGAAACAACCTAAATACCCCTTGACTGAGAAATTGATAAAAAAGATGTGGTATTTCTACATAATGGAATACTACCCAGCTAAAAAGAACATTGAACTAGACATTTTCACCCTTAAATGGACGAGTACTGAAAATATACTTCTCAGTGAACTAAGTAAGTCATACATATGTGACTATCACATTGTTGCACTGGTGTGATGATCTGAAACAAAATCTATGTATATAAAAAATTAGTTGGGACAGTCAGAGAAAAATAATTTTGAGTGAAATGTTTTTTTAGGGTCTTCTTCAGATTTTATTTTTAATGCGAAATGTTTATTTGAAAACAATAGAGTAATCATTACAAAAAAGATAGTTATATAGCAGGTTTCTCTTGATTCATTGAGGCAAAAGTTTTGTGTTAATAATTTGTTGGATAATGATTCATGTCTATGTTTTTTACCTTAAACAATTTCTGGGAATATAGTAATATACAATGTGCTGATAATTGTTACTGTCTTATTGGCTGGTTGTGAAATTGTTTTGTTTTGATTTCTTATTTTCCTCTTGTTTAAAATAAAAGAAAAAAAGAAAAAAGACTTCATCTGAATTGAATTTCACCATGGATCATTTAAACATGGCTTAGAAAGGGAGAAGTGACTCTCAGCCCTTCCGAGACTGGCACGCTGATGATGAAGAGCATGCTGCAGAATGGTGTTCAGGGGCTCTGGAATTTGGAGCTCCTCTTTGCCAGCTGTGAAGATCCTTCCAGCTACTGGGGACCCCGCCTGTGCCCTTCCCTCCAGCGAAGCGTCCCCTCCACCATTCCCCACCTTCCCCTACCACACCGTGCTGAGCACCTTCATGCAGGGCTTGGCCTGGCCCCACCCCAGGTTCACGGAGCCCCTGCCGCAGCCACTGTGCCCTGTCCCTGCCTGTCTGTCCCCAGAGACTTCTGCTACCACTGAGCTTTGCATGAAATCACTCTTCTTTTATATACTAGTTGCTCACTGCCTGAAAGACAGCAAACAAATGCACCCCATTGCTTGAGTTCCATCTGCAGGTGATTCTTTCCTTTATTTTTACATATAAAATTAATACAAGTGTAAACACTCATTGTATGCAGTTTACACAAATCAGCGAATGCAAGAGTTCTTCTGGACCCACCTACTTTCCGCTAGCAGTTTCTTTTCTGGCATTTGACAAGTCATCTTCTTTATCCATTTTTCTTCTGGGTTGTTGATTAATAGAAGTTCTTTGTAGAACCTAGATAACAACCCAGAATTTTATGTACATACGTGTCTATTTTTGTGTGTGCATATGAGTATGTGTATATAGATGCACTTGTAGATAGATAGGTTACAAACATCTTCTGCCACCTGACTGCTCGTGTATTACCTTAGTGTGTAGCTGTTTCTGGTTCTGAGTCAGAAGTTTTGCATTTGGTGAAGGCAGATTTATCTCTTCTTCCACTTGCCCTTGTGGTTGGGGTCTTGCTCAGGGCTCTCCCTGTTTCCCCCAAGGTCGTTAATGTGTCCTCCCACATTTCCCTTTGGGACTCATCTTTCTCTGGTGGGTACCCCAATGCCCAGCACAATGACCTCCCCTTCCACGATGAGACCCAGCTCCCGTGGGTCTCTCTTCAGGGGAATTTTGAGCCTGTTTTTGCTGCATGGTGTCAGAACTTCTTCTTCCCCAGTTCTGGGAACAGTTTTCTGTTTACTGCTGGCTCTTTGGGTGACCAGGTGGGGCGAGGAGGGCAGCCAGAGTTAGCAGAGAGGCTGCTCTTTGAACCAAGCTCCACTATTTCCAGTCACTGTTCGCTAACCCATTAGAGAATGCTGCCAGAGATTAACATCAGAAGTACCCTCCTACCGTTTACTCTGTCTGCTCCCTGCAAAGCTTGGGCATTTGTCTGCCCCGCTTTTTTGGCATGACTAAGGGTGACTGGTCTCTTTGACATTTTGTCGGCCACGCTTCCCAAAAGGAAACATCTGCCAGCAGAAGAGGAGGGAGGTGGGACTCTCTTTCTGCAGTAGAGACACACTGCAGAAAGCAAACATAGACTACTGACTTTTGAAAAGTGGCTTTTAGACTGTTAGAGGTCACCATTCCTTTCTTACCCTGGTTATCCTTGAGTTTATGATTTCAAATCCCACACTGCATTTACAGTATGCTACAGTGGTGCAACTATCTTGTTAAGTTTTCTGTGTGTGGAACACTGAGCTATCCCGGAAGGGGACGTGGGACACTGTGTCATGTTGTGTGCTTAGGGAGACACACACTCCGACAGGTCAGTAACACACTTTTGTCCCGCTCTTTGATGCCCTCACTCTTCAATGCGCTTTAGAAAACTATGTAAAATGAAAAATCCCCTCGCTGATCATGAAGAACTCATTACAGACCTAAAAAGATGAAGCAGAAACTAAAGCGCTTCGTGTATCCTGGCCGGGGAGTAGGAGAAAATCCGCTGCATCCTTCAGGGTTCCAACAGAGAAAGCCATGGAGCTTATAAAGGTGAGCCCCAGCCCTCGAGATGCCCACATGATGCCCCACTATGGCACTGCATTCTGTCCTCACATAAACCTTCCGATGGGAGGCGTGTTCCCCGAAGCCTGTGTGGCTGTGATCAGCTGTAGGTGGAATCAGAAGTCAAGGGCGAGAATCCTCTGTGTTCTCCCCACTTCTCGCTGTGGAACCTCAGAAGAAGCCTTTCCCCTCTCTGGGCTTCAGTTTCCTCATTTGTAAAATGGAAAGTGTCTGCTATAGTTTGGATCTTGAGTGTCCCTCAAAGTCCATGTGTTCAAGGTGGCTCCCAGTCTATGACACTATTGGGAGGTGGTGAACCCTATAAGAGGTGAATCCAGTGAGAGGAAGTTAGGTTATTGGGGTCATGCCCTCAAAGGGGACATTGGGACTTGCCCCACCCCCAACTTTCCAGTCATCATGAGATGAATGAGCATTCACCAGCAGTTCTCCCATGCTGTACTGAGCTGCCACAGGCCCAAAACCAACAGTGCCAAGTAACTGAAACCATGATCCAAAATAAAACTTACTTCCTTATAAGTTGTTCATCTCAGCAAATGTTAATATTGTGACAGAAAACTGGCTAATGTAGCGTCTCAGTGTGTTTGCTGCAGCTATAACAGAATACCACAGACTAAGTAATTTATGAAGAAAAGAAATTTATTTCTAATGGCTCCAGAAGCTAGAAAGTCCAAGACTGGAGGGCCACATCCAGAGAAGGCCTTCACATTGGATCATCCCATGGCAGAAAGCAGAGGGCAAGAGCTCTCACACTGCAGAGAGCTCATTTTTAGGACAAGACCATTTCCACAATGGCTGCCCCACTTCAAAGGCAAAAGTAACCCACTGTAGGGTTAGGGTGAAGTTCTTGTGATCCAATCCCCTCTTAAAGACCTACCTCTTAATATCATCACCGTGACAATTAAATTTAGTATGAATTTTGGAGGGAATATTCAAACCATAACTGAAAGGATCCCATCTACACTCTCATGCTTATAAAATGTGCAATTGTAAAGCCAACTGAGTGAACTGCTAATGAAAAGACACATGACTACTGGCACAACTTCCAGTGCAGGAGCCAGGCCTCACCCACCTCAGGGCCTTCACTGTCCCCCCAACACACAGGGGTGGCAGTACCCTCACAGCCTTCTGCTCCTGACAACCTTCCTCTTCTCTGAATATAGAATTGACCAGGTCTGCCAAGTTTACCTGGTAAAATAAAAGCCAAAGGCATTAAAAACTAGATTTTCATATGTTTTTACAGTTTTATAAATTTTATAAGTTGAAATCTAACACACAGATCACTGGCAGAAAAGTCTCTTGGGGCTTTATGGTTTTCTAAAATGGCATTTGTCTCAGTAACTTTTCTCATTTGAGACAAAATACCTAACAGCTGCAAGTTAAGGGAGGAAAGGTTTACTTAGCTCAGAGTTTGTAGAGGTTTCAGTCCCTAATCAACTGGCTCCAAGGCAGAGTGACGTGGCAAATAGGTATCACAGAGGTGAAAGAGTTCGTAGAGGGCAGAAGGTAGCAAAGCAGCAAGGGACAACCTCGGATCTTTCTACCCCATGTGTCTTATCCAGGCTACCTAGTGTGAACAGCACTCACAGCCTTAATCCTTGATCCCAGCATTGCACCATGAATCATTTCCAGTGCCACACGCTCTAGATCCAGCCACCTCTGAAGAAGCTCCACCTATGACCACATGAGGTTTGGGGAGGACGTCTAGACACAAGCCATAGCAACAGCTGAGGAACGTTTTACCTCAGAATTAGTATTTGGGTCCACAGTTCCCACAGCCAGGGCTGAACAAAGCAGAGCCGGAGCTGCTTGGGCAGCGGAGAGAGGAAGGCCCTTCCTGTGGAGACACAGCCCTCAGGCCTCTCCATCTCCAGACAGCCCAGGCGCCTCAGAAAACCCTGCCTACTGGGCCCCCTCAGATGGTGCACGCAGCTCCTGCCCACTGGAACCATTTGTCCTGGAGTGTGCAGAGACCAGACTGCACTGTGTGGAGGGTGATCTTTTTTAAAGTGACTAATTTACATATTTTTAATTAGTGTATGTTTGCAATACATAATAGTGATGTTTGTTTTAAGGAATTATTGAAAGCATCTCTGAGCAATTTTGAAAACCAGTTTTGGAAACTGGAAAGGAGTAACCTCTGGCTTCACTTGTGGTTTCCAGTGCCACGATGGACCTGAGGGCAAGAGGGGTCGGTGACAGGGGCAGGGGTCTTGCTGAATAGAGAGGCTAGGTGGGGGCATGGAGGGAGGCAAGGGCTCAGTGCCCGGATCCAAGGAACGATGCTTCCCCAAGCTCTCCAAGGCTATGGTGCCAGTGTTAACAAGAGTTTCCAACCTGGCTGTGCCTTGCACCCCATTCCCCCTCTGCCGCCAGCTCAGGGCTCCCCAACCTCAGTGCCTCAGGCAGGACTGGCCTGCATCTTCCACCCCAAGTTGGTTTCACCCAGTTTCTTCTCTTGCCATGTGTCTGCTCTCCTCCCCAGCCCAGTGACCTTGGTCAAACAAATTAGTGACCCCATCATGGTGGCTGCTGTGCCCAGGCTGGAGAGGGACACAGGCTCTGGCGACAAATTTCACTCCTCCGGGCTGAGACAGGCATCTTTTGAAGTGGCCGCAACCTCAAAGTGGGGTTAATAATGCCTGCCTCACGTTATATCGATTGGACATAATAAGAAGGCCCAGTTTAGCAGGACACAGGGGACCCTGCCCATAATCTCAGCACTCTGGGAAGCAGGAGAATTGCAAATCTGAGCCCAGCCTGGGTAGCTTAATGAAGCATGAAGGTCCTGATCAATCTCCAATAGTGAAAAGAGAGAGGAGGAGAGAGAGGAAGAAGGAAGAGGGGAAGGATACAGTGCGGGGGAGAGGGGAAGGAGGAGAGGAAAGGGGAGGAGAGGAGAGGAGAGGAGCAGGACTATGGAATTGTTCAAGCAAGCTTTCTTTTTTCTCCCTCCATTCCCCTTTCCCTGTCCCTAAACGTGATTATTTTTCCTTGAGAGGATATCAACAAGGTTTTTCCCCAAGGCCAACTTCTAGGAATCTCAAACATCAAGGGTCCCTTTGAGTACTTAAATAAAACATTTTATAGCATTTTATGTGATTGTCTTTCTAACACTGCACATGTTTCCTCCCTCTAGATAGGATGCACTCCCTGTCAGACTAGAAGGCCCTGGTTGGATTTATATAAAACACCTCCCACTTTGTGGCTGGCAAGTCCTGTGCATTTATTTTAAAATAGTCATTTTCTATCTCCTTAGGGAATCACGCTGCCAGCATGGCCACTTTATTGGAAGGATCCAATAAAGAAAGCAACGGGTGGTCTTTCAGGCTTGGGGTATGATATAATCGTGTTATATATAACAGGAGGCAGTGCAGATTAGTGGCTCAAAGCTTGAGCTGCTGGGTTTGAATCTTGGCATTGCCATTGCTAGCTCTGTGCAGTTTCTGTCCTGTCTAAATGACCCTCTGGGGAGGGCCAGAGGCGGCCTGCATCTCTGCTGAATCCTGTCCAGCCTCACATCAGGGCCTGGCATGGGTGAGGGGTCAGCCAGGGCAACTGCCCTCCCAGGAGGAGGGCTGGATAAACTGCCCCAGGAAAGCTCAGGGGTCAGTGAGGCCAGGGGAGAGCAGAAACCTGTCCAGATGCAGCTGCAGGGTCTGATGGTGCCTTTGTCTCACCCTACGTATAAGTGATCTTCAGCTTACCATGAGGTTCATCACAAGTTGCAAATATTGTAAGTTGAAAATGCAGTCAAAACTGGGGAACATCCTAGCTTAGCAACGTGGTGGCGCACTGTAGAGTGTTGTGGTTTCCCCTCATGATCATGTGGATGACCAGGAGCTATACTCATGGCCACTGCCCAGCATCCCAAGAGTCTTCTGTGGTATGTGGGGGAAAGGCAAGAGCCAAAATCAAGGCACTGATGAAAAATCATATGTCGAATTGCTCCAGGTCAGTGGCATTTGCATAGCTCAAGGTGGGTCTGTTTTGGAGTCGACAGTGTTCATGAGCTTCGCTGTTTAGGGTGAACTCCAGACACTACAATGTGAGAAAGGAAGGATTCTTCTTTCCCCTGGAGCAAACCCAGAAAGTGTCCGTGGAAGCTAGCAGTGGGTGAGAGCTGTAGGTGGGGAGCAGCCGTCCCGCAGGTGGAACAGCGGGACTCCTATGGCCTGAATGTTCCTGTCCCCTAGGATTCTCAGGAGCGGTACCCCTCATCCACCACCCTGAGTGTAAGGATCTCCACATACGCCTTTGTGGGCACACGAACAGTGACACACAGATTACTGCAGGTCCGACAGAGACGGTGATGAGACGGAAGCCTGTGATTCCCCTCCAACAGGGCAGCTGGTTCTGCACTGAACATTCTCATCGAGGAGGATGGCCCAGGGCTGCCTAATCATCTCATTTCCATGAGAAGTTGGAAAATACAAATTTTATTTTAAATGTGAAGATTCAGTTCCTGGTTTTCAAATCTTGATAAATAATACAAACTTAAAATCTGTGTGTGCCAGAACACTCCTAAGCCTCTAGTCTGCAACCTAAGGAAAGACCTATCATCATTTTGCCGCTTGGAGGAAGTTTACAAGGAGCACAGCGAGAAAAGCTCTGGTCCTCCTGGCCTGGGGTGGTGTTGGCTGCTATCAGGACCGTAGCACCTTGGCAACACTTCCGGCTGCATTGCCAGCATCCCCAGCACCCCTTAACTAGGGACTCAAGTTCTCATCTTTGGGCTTAGTGCTGTTGAGGAGGGTGGTGGAAAGATGATCTGCTGGGGTTTCAGGAGAAAAAGAATACAGAGGGAGGTGAGCACATCAGGAGAGCAACTTCCCATTCATGGTACCCCATGCTGACCTCCAACACAGCATCCCCATTTCTCACTGGCGCCTGGGACAGGTAATTGAGCCTAGAGGGAGAGACTTCACCTGAGCCAATAGAGCACTGGGTCTAGGACCCTCAAATCCAATATATGGAATTTTCATCTGTGACCATTTGTGGAGAAAGTTGCCTGTCCCTTCCAAACAACTGTACATGCTCTCATTGGTTTCAGGAGGTTCCAGGAGAAGTCAGCCTTGCACTCTTTCTGAGAGACTGGCCCTCTGGGCGCAGCGCGACCACCTATCAAGCTACAACACTGCACCACCACCTGCAGCCACCAGGTCAGGAGTCAGGCAACAATCCCTGTGGCAACGCCCCAAACCCCTAGGACTGGGTTGTAATCATGTCTCTCGATTTTTGTCCTCACTTTTAATTTAGGACCCACAGGAGGAAGGCAAAGCGTCTGCTTCTCCAGTAATTTACGATGTTTCGCTTCCGGTTAGCGGCTTCCTGCTCCCCTAGGCTAACAGCCTCGGGTCAGGGATCCTCTGAAACCTTCCCTGGCTCCTACCCTCACGCTTTCCACCCCACTCCCCTGCCTGCCTTTGAGCATCTGCCAGATGCGAGGGACAGCAGCTGGCTCCCTCGGTAGGGCAAGCTCCCAAGCAACAGCCTTCGCTGGTTCTCACTGGTCAGGCTTCGCGCATGTCCCATACCCATCAGTTTGGTTGTGAGTTGGGGTCATTCTGGGCAGGTGATGATGGCCGACTGCTTGATTGAAACACCACTCCCCCACCCCACCCCACATACGAACGCTGCGGAACAGACTTGGCGAAGGAGGCGATTCCCAAGGCGTGGATGTAACCCACTCTGCCCCTGAGGAAGGACACAGAGACACGTATGAAATTCATTGTGTTTTGACCAAAACCTTCATTAGCCCAGTGACAATGCAGCAATTGTCCCGTAGCAGAGAAAGGAAAGCACTGGAGTCTTGCAGTGGAGCCACCTGCGTGGCCCCAGGTACTGATTTCCATAGGCTGATGGCCAGTGGCAGGGAGGGCAGAGCCATTAGCCTCGGGTGGGTGTCAGCAAACATAGCAGAAGCCACCCTGTCACCTCCTAGTCAGAAAGAATCACAAATGCTTTTATCAGATAGGCATCTCATCCTCGGAATCCGTAATAATGATTCAGATTCCCACCTTCCTAAGTCACCACACCAACCTTGAACTCATCTAGAGAAAGGGCTTGGGGTTGGAACAACACTTACTAGTGTAAGAACCAATACTGTCACAGGCAGAGAGACTTAAACACATTATACCTGTGTTTTACCAGGAGAAGCGGTAGTGAAAATGTATTACACTAATGACAAAGAAAAAATAGGATCATTCTGAGATGCATTCTTGTCCCCACCTCAGTTTCTGCTATTTTAAAGCTTTAAGAGAAGAATTCAGGTTTTCCTTCCACCCTGACTCGACATCACTCAGACTCCACAGAAGAGGAGAGGGGGAAGGTGAGGAAGACTCCCAGACCTGGCACAGACCCAGGGAACAGGAAGAGAAGGCGCTAAGCCACTTTTGTTCCGTTTTAAGAATGCCTGCCAATTACTTAAAGCAAGGTGCCGATTCTGCCCTGTTAATTAGGTTGACATCGCGGAATTTACTAGAAGAAAAGCAGTCTGGAAATGTGCTCTCTCCTGTCTCAAGGCTTCTGTGGTGTCACGTGACAGAGCAGTTACTATGGTGATTATCAGTCGTGAGTGGATTGTCCACAAGTTGAACTTGCATCTGACAAGTCAAATTTGTCAGTTTGGGGAAAAGTAAAGAGGGTTACTATTTTTTTTCTTTTCCTTTTTTCTGGAAGCGATTTCCTTGGCTCCTGTAGACGCCTTCTCCTCTTTCCCGGCTGGGAGGCTTTCTTCACATTGTAGTCCCAGAGTGTTTTTCTTTCTCTCTTGTGATCTGTAATATCTACAAGAAATTGTCACAGCTCGTACCAGTGGCTCTTTCTAATAACTTTGGAATAAAATAAAACGTGTTCTGGGATGCGACTACAGACCTAATAGGAAGCCATGATCACAGCCGTGCCTTTTCTGAGATGAGATTAGTCTGTCAGAGACTGGTTTCTCTCCAAAAAGAGTCAGTTTCTTCATTGGCATGAACAGCACTTCACCACACTAGTGATCGGTGTGTGTGTGTGTGTGTGTGTGTGCGTGCGTGCGTGCGTGCACACTTGTGCGGCTGCTCTTTGTCCCTCAGCAGGTAATGACTTTCATGGCCTGGCTTTATCAGATTGAAAATGAAAAAGCCATTTAATAAAGCCAGCTCCATCAAGCCAAGGAACTGCAGGAAGTGGGGGCGGGGGGTGCTGCATGGAAGGCCTGGGAGGCTGGGCATTTGCCTGACGAAGGCTGTCAGCATGGCTCTGATGGGGGCCAGTGGAGGCTCCCCCGTGCCAAGTGAGCTCCTCCCCTGGGCCAGTGCCCGTGCCTAGCTCGCTTCTCCTTTTGTTCAGGGCCTCAGCTGGGCCCAGCGTAATAGGTGCCGTATGCAGTCTCCAGTCTGTGAAGGATGACCTTACCTGCCGTGACTTGGAGCTTGAGTGCAGCTATTAGACCCAGCCAGCGAAGGCTCTTGAGGCCAGATAGATGCCCATCTTGTTAGAAGCTATTAAAGTCTGGATTTTTTTTTTAAATGAGACAGGATCTCACTGTATTCCAGACTGGCCTTGAGTTACTCACTATGTAACCCAGCCTGGCCTCAAACTTGCTATGATCCTCCTGCCTTAGTCTCCCGAGAGCTGTGATTACAGGCATGCACCACCACATCTGGCTTATTATCTGAATCTTAAATATCTTTCAAAGGCCCACATGTTAAAGGCATGGTCCCCACTCTTTGCAGTTATTGGGAGGGAGTGGAACTTTTAAAATGTGGAGCCGAGTGGGTGGAAGTGAGGTCAGAGGGGTTGCGGTTTTGGAGGGGAGAGCTGGACCCAGCCCATTTTCCTCTTTCTGTCTTTCGCCTCCTCTGCCACATCTGCCCTGTGCCCCAGAGCTACGGGGGTCAACAGACCATGGAATGAAATTTTCAAAAGCATAAGCCAAGGTGAACTTTTCTTCTTTTGAATGGATTATCTCAGGGCTTTTGTTACAGTAATGTAAATCTGGTAACACAAAACCTTTCCAGGCCCTTCATGAGTTCATACATGCCTGATCCCCAGGGAGGACCAGAGGACAGGCTCAGTGTGGGTAGGAAGGGTGGGTCTGTGTTCAGCAGCATCCTCTCTGTGAATGACAGGGTGATTGATCCCTTTTCATGTATAACAGAAAAGGTTCCTGCAAACATGGACACTTGCCCTGGACAGTTCATCTGCATGATCCTTAGAGAACAAACCAGGGAAACTAAGTATTTCAGTGTGATTTTTTCTTTTCTTTTCTTTTATAATAAAAAATAATGCATAGGACATTAGAAAAACATTGGCAAGAAACACAAATATTATGAATGCTATATTATTTTCAAAAGAACAATTCACAGTAAAAATGAAATCTGAAAATGACCCTGTGGAAACTACTTTTCATTCAAAGTTCTTTTTCTTTAACTATCTTAACTAATTTTTATATACATACATAGATTTTCTTTCAGTTTGTGCAACAATATGATGGTTACATATGTGTAACTTATTTATTTCACTGATAAGTGTATTTTCAAGGCACATCCACTTAAGTATGAAAGTGTCTAGTGTGTCATTCTTTATAGCCGAGTAGTTTCCATTATACAGAAATACAACATCTTTTTGTCATTCCTCAGTCAAGGGGCATTTAGGTTGTTTCCAAGATCTGGCTATTAGGAACTGTGCATCTATAAACATAGGTGCACATATGTTGCTGTGGTATGATGTTTTTAGTTCTTTTGGGCAGATATCCAGAAGGGGAATAGCTGGTTCAAATGGGACCGCCAATCCTAGATTTTTGAGGAATCTCCACACTGACTTCCACAGTGGTTGCACCAGGCTGCGTTCCCACCAACAGTGGAGAAGGGTTCCTTTCTCCACACTGCCCCTCCAGCATTTGTGGTTGGTTGACTTCTTTTTTTTTTTTTTAACAAAAGGAAAATAAGAAATCAAAACATAACAATTTCACACCAACCAACAAAACAGTAACAATCATCAGCATATTGGATATTCCTGAAAATTATTTAAGATAAAAGAATATAGACATGAAACATTATCTAACAAATTAACACAATTGTTTTCAAATGAATGTTTTGCATTAAAAATAAAATGTGAAGGTGACCCTGAGAAAATTATGTTTCACTCAAAATTCTTTTTCTCTGACTGTCACAACTAATTTTTTTATGTACATAGATTTTATTTCAGATGACATGATACTCTACCGAGAAGATCCCAAAAAGTCTGGTTGACCTGTCTTTTTGTGACAGAGGGGTATTGTGGTCTCCCAATACAATTGCATTAAGGCTTATTTGATTTTTCATGCCCATTAATAATTGTTTTATATAACTGGGTGCACTGGTATTGGTTGCATATATATTTATAATTGTTATCTCTTCCTCTTGGATTGTTCCCTTTACCAATACATAGTGACCTTCTACGTCTCTCTTAATCAGTCTTGGCTTAAAATTAACTTTATCTGCAAATAGAATAACTACCCCTGCCTTTTTCTGGACTCCTGTTGCCTGGAGTATTGTTTTCCATCGTTTAACTTTCAGACTATGGGCATCTTTTTGAATTAAATGTGTTTCCTGTGTACAGCATATTGTTGGACCTTGCTTCTTGATCCATTCTGGCAGACTATGTCTTTTAACTGGTGAATTAAGACCATTAATATTGATGGTTAAAACTGATACATATTGACTTATCCTTATCATGTTGTTTTCTATTTTCCTGGTGGATTCCTTCTACTGGGGTTTGTGGAGCTGTAATACTTATCATCCCTTTCTAAAATGTCCTTCAAAACATTTTGAAGTGCTGGTTTAGTGGTCGTGAATTTCCTCAACTGTTCCTTGTCATGGAAGTATTTTGCTTCTCCCTCTATTTTGAAAGATAGTTTTGCAGGATACATCAATCTGGGTTGAAAGTTGTTTTCTTTTAGAATTTGGAGTACTTCACTCCAAGCTCTCCTTGACTTGAGAGTTTGTGCTGAGGAGTCCACTGTAATTCTGATGGGCTTTCCTTTATAGGTGATTTGTTTCTTTTCCCTAACAGCTTTTAAAATTTTATTCTTGTGTTGAATTTCTGGAATGTTGACAATGATATGCCTGGAAGTAGATTTTTTTTTTTATCATTACTAATTGGAGTTCTATATGCCTCACTTATTTGTATGTCAAATTCTTTTTCTCTACCAGGAAAGTTTTCTGACATGATGTCTGTAAGGATGTTTTTAATGTCATTTGTAGTATCTCCTGCTAGTTCACTAACTCCAGTTAATCTTAAGTTATTTTTCTTTGTCTCATCAAGCAACTGCTGGATTGATCTCTCATGTTCCCTTGCTAGTTTTGAAGAATGTTTCTTTTCCTTGTCACTAACTGTGAGCATGTCTTCAGTATCTGAGATCCTGTCCTCACATTGGCTTAATCTGCTTTGAACACTTTCAGTGGAGTTTCTATTCTCCTGGATATCTGCTTGAATCTGCTTTATGGAATCCATTTGCTTCGTATGTTGTCTTTCCATAATTTGCTTAAGCTCTTTTTTTTTGTTTTTTGTTTTTGTTTTTGTTTTTGTTTTTTTGTCTGTATCTGCTCTAACATCACTAAGCATGGTGTGTATTTTGGTAATCTCTGTGGTTATTTGAGAGATTATTTCTGATTTCATTTTTTCCAAAGCCTCATTCAATTGCTTTGTTAGCACTTTGAAGAAACCTTGTAGGGGGCTTTTGGATTTTCCAGCCTCATTGCCCCCTAGGTTTGCTTTTGGTGAACT
>RJWM01012018.1:0-57882 GCA_004363535.1 Dasyprocta punctata
ACCTGCTGGCTGTGACCATAGAGTGGATGTGTTAGTCAGCTTTCTGTCATTGTGATAAAACACCTGAGAGAAAAACATTAGAGGAGGAATGGTTTCTTTTGGCTCATGGTTTCAGAGTTCCAGTCCATGGTCAGCTGAGTCCACTGCTTCTGACCTATAATGAGGCAGCGCATCATGGGAGGATTTGACAGAGGAAAGTTGTTCACCTTATGGCTGCTGAAAGCAGAGGAAGAGAGCTGGAGAGAAAAGGGCTGGGGCAAGATATCCAAGGTCATGTTCTCAGTACCCACCTCCTTCAATTAAGTGCCACCTCATATTAAGTTTCCTAAATTTCCCAATAAAGCCATCAGATTATGAATCCATCAATGGAATGACTCACCAATGAAATTAAGAGTCCTCATGATCCAGTCACCTTCCAAAGCCAGCAGCAGACAACCAAGCCCTCAGGACATGGCTTTTGGGGTACCTTATAAATCTAAAATCATATCAGAGGAGCACTACCCATTGGCAGGCCCAGCACTCGTGGTTCTACATGCCTTGTTGGAAAGTTTCAGCCAAAGTCGGGGAGGGTTTTTGGCTTTGCTCAGGGTAAAATATTTGGCAGCACGCTTGCATAGGATAAAATATTCCTTTATTCTAGCAAGGGCCCCAATTTCCTCATTTATCTCCTTCAGTGGTGTCACCCAGGGTCCACAATTTCTCTCACCTCTGCCCTCAACACCACTTCCCTACTGGGCCCCACTGCAGCATCCTCCTCCACCCTAAGCCTTGCTCTCTCTCTGTTCCTCAAGTGCTGTCCATTCCCTGCCACCTACAAGTGCAGCCTCAGTGCTGCCACTGAGTCCTCTCTGCTTTGAGTCCGCTGCAGAGTCGCTGTCCATGTTAGCTGTCATACAGCAGGAGCATCTTCATCCTTCCCTGGACACTGCTGCTGCTTGTCGGCCCATTCCTCCCAGCTCAGTTGGCTACAATAGGCTCCTCACTGCTTTCCCCAGCTTTGTCCAGTATTGTCTTTTCAATTCAGCAGATGTGTTGCCAAATACTAACAGGAAAAGATCATTCCTGCCTAAGATCATACCTTCTTCACCTTTGCATGGATTCCAGGTATTTCATCCACTGAGTTAGCCTTTTACGGTACAATTAAATGGCAAACAAAATTTTAACCTTATACCCTTTAGGGGAGCTGCTATAAGATAAAATCTAGGATATAATAAATGTTGGTGAGGAGGTAGAGAATTTCCAACCCTTATGCACTATTGGTAGGAATGCAAAATGGTGCAGCTGCTGTGGAAGACATAATAGCTGCCCTTCCAAGAATTAAAATCAGAGCTACCATAGGACGTAGCAACTCCACTCTTCCATATATATCCAGAAGAATTGAAGTGGCATTGTATACTCATGCATCTGGCAGCATTATTCACAATAGCCAGGGAGGGGGACAGCCCAGGTGTCCAAGGACAGATGAGTGGGTAAGTGAAATACAGTATGTACCTAACGGAATATTATTCAACCTTGAAAAGAAAGGAAACTCTGAAACATGCTGCAACATGAATACACCTTGAGAATATGCTGAGTGAAGTAAGCCAGTCACAAGAAGAGAAATGCTGTATGATTCCACTTAGATGAGAAATCTAGGGTAGGCATATTCATGGGGACAGAAAGCAGAGCAGCGACTGTCCGGAACTGAGGAAAGAGGAAAGAGGAGCGATTGTTTAGTGGTACAGAGCTTCAGTGTTTCACGATAAGAATGTTCTGGACATTGGTTGCATAACAATCTGAATACACTTAACAATGCTGCCCTGTGAACTTAAAAATTACTGCAACACTAAACTTTAGGTGGTGTGTGTTTTACCATGACTAAATTTTTTAGATTTAAATTAAGCTTACATTATGATATGGCAGCCTGGATGTCTGTCGTACTGTTTTGTGAAGACGTATGTCAGTACAGGTTGAGTGTATTTCTTCAAAACACTTGGAGCCAGAACTGTTTTGGATTTGAGAGAATCTGGGAATATCTGCCTAGACACAAAGAGATATCTGGGAGATGGGACCAAAGTCGAAGCACAAAATTCATTTATGTTTCATATATGCCTTGTATGCATAGCCTAAAGGTAATTTTGTGCCGTATTTTTAGTGTGCCAGTGCTTGTCTGAGACTATCACAGAATTGTCCACTTGTGACATCGTGTCTGCAGTCAAAAAGTTTCAAATTTTGGACCATTTAGGGATTTAGATTTGAATTACGGATGCTCAACCTGTATTTGGCAGAAATTAAGTTTGCAAATGTGGAACTAGCAAAGAATAAACTCCAAATCCAGAAACTCCATGTCTTTCCTAAATATAAGTTTACAGTATTTTAAATATTCATTTGGATAGTTTTTTCCAACTGACACTTTGTTATTAGCAGGTGTGCTCTGCAACTTTAGGAAGCCAAGAGCCTGGAATCTCGGAAAGGTAAATTTCAGGAGTCCTCCTTGGTACTGGTGCACAAAAGGATCTGATGGGAGTTGTTACAAGAATCTGGCCGATGCCTCTGCCATTTATCAGGAGACTTTCCATTCCCATTTCAAAGGGAGAGAAAGAATAATAACTAGTGTCCAGACCATTTTAATAAATACAAAGTTCCCCAAAAGGCCTACTGTTCCAGACCTTATGGCTCCTGCCAAATCCTGTAAAAATAAAGATTAAATTGTACAGAGTATTTTTTTTTCTGATTGCTGTTATTTTGTTTTGGTAATAAAAGTCCCCAGGCATCTGGTCTAAGAGAGTGCTGACGGCTGTAACTTTCAAGCCACTGCTCACCATTGCTTAAAGCTTTCTCTTCTTCCTGGGCTGCATAATACTCTGCTCTGGAGTCCCAAGTTCTGTGTTGCTCCTGGGGAGAGAAGCATACACTGTCCTCAGTTGACCCCACTGTAGGGAGCCACCACCACGCGGAAATGCTATCTTCTAGTGCCAGGAACTCTCGGATTTCTCAACCCTTTTTAAAATTTTGCACTTTTAAATAATTTCAAGCCTTTGGAATAATTTTAAAGGTTGTACAAAGAACCATTGTACGTCTTTCCGGAAATTAAACATTGACACAATAGTATTATTTATAAGACATTGAATCTCACTAATTTCCCCAATACTGTCTTCTACAGATTTTTTTTTCCCCAGGCCAGGATCATTCACTGGTGATACTTTAGTAGCACACGTTGGTTCATGACTGACCCTCAAATAAGTGAGTCTGCCTTGCCCACTTTATTCCATTTTCAGCAAAAGAGGTTGGTAATTATAAAGAACTGAGAAACGTGACTAACTGGTTCCATGAATCAATTATCACTCATGCTTTGTAATAGGATTAACTTATTTGTCACTTTGCATTATCAATCAATACAATGTTATTGTTGTTGTTGTTGTTGTTACTGGGGTTTGAACCCAGGGCCTCATGGGTATTATGCGAGCACTCTACAACTTAGCTACATTTCCAGCCTGATACCTTATAATTATGTAAAATAGCCATAGATAAATGAAAATGTTCATTTATTGCCCTTCAAGGAGTACAGCTTCACAGTTAGTAGTCATCAAGAAGGTTTCCTCTGCAGAAATGAGGGAATGATGACCCAAACACATTAGCCATGGTGGAATAAGTACCCTCAATAAGGTTAACCAAACAACCCTCGGGACACATAGCAGTGAAAAGTGAGAGCTGAGAAGCCGGTCAGCATCAAGGCCCACGGCCTGAGGGCAGAGGGAGCCTCTGATGACTGCTGTGCAGGACACCATGCCCTGTTGGCTGCAGCAAGTTACAGACTGGATTAAACCTCTTGACAATGCTGTCTGTGTTATGACTCTCTGAAATGCACACTTGTTTCTCTAGGGCTAGAGATTCCCACAAGAGAATTATGTGAGTTTTTGGAGTTTGGTGGTAAAAAGGAGGGTGTTGGATTTTGTAATCGTCCTTGTAATGCCCTTTTCCTGTCACCTCCTTCTATGCTAGAGATGCATATATGTGTGCACAGAAGTCCTTCTTGCGGGATCTCTGGGCAGAGTATATGTCTTAGGTCAGAGAAGATTTAGAATAATCAGAGATGGCAATTGTTCATCACAATGTATGGATGTCAACCTCATGACAGTTGTGGCTAAAGTTTCAAATACAGCATTGTTAATTTTTTTGGAATTATTAATGTCAGTGGTGTCATTCAAGGTACTCAGTGTTGAATCAGAAAGCAGCTCTCTTAAAACTGTTTGGTATTCTATTTTTTACAAAGAGAAAGAAACTTTTTAATCATGAAAAGTTTCAAACAAGTTAGAGACTAATAATACACTGAAGGTTCCTATCCCACAGCCTCAACGTAGTCATCTCAGAGCTGTTTCTCCTTTTCCCTTTCCATCTTCTTTTCCTCATCCTGAATGATTTAGATCAATCTGAGACATTGTCTTAGTTAGGGTTCACTAGAGAAGCAGAATCAGTCATATATATTACACAAGGAACTTATGAGGTAGGCTAACAGGGTCACAAGGGGAGGAGTCCCAGTGGCCATCTGTGGAATCTAAGGTGGAAAAATTCAAAATGACTGTCTGCATGCGGAAGAGCTAGAGAATCCAGTAGCAGTCAAAGGTCAAAGTCCTGGAAGCATACTGCAGAGGTACAGGTATGAATCAGAAAGTGTCATGGCTTGTGTCTGGATATCCCCCCAAAGCCTAATGTGGTCATAGTTGGGGCTTTTTCAGAGGTGACTGGATCTAGGGTGTGTGCTGGTACAATTAAAGGTGCTAGGATTAAGACTGTGAGTGCTACCTGCCCTAAGGACAGGTAGTCTGGGTAAAATATAAGGGACAGAAAGAGACTTGTTGCTTATTGCTGCTGCTGCTGGCCTTCTGTGATGCCACTCTCCACGCCACCCGACCTTGGAGCCTGCCAATTATGCATTGAAACCTCCACAAACTGTGAGCCAAAAATAAGCCTTTTCTCTTGTAACTTTGAGTGTCAGGTATTTTCTCTCAGCTATGAGAAAAAGTAACTAAGACAGAAAGTCAAAGTGTCTGTATTGGAAGGCTGGAGTCTATGCTAGAAGGCTGAAGGGACTGGAGAACAATGTCCAAGGCGATGGCAAAGTCTGGAGCTCCTCTGAAGAGAAAAAGCAGACTTCCTTCTTACCCTTTATATTCTAACCAGGCTAAGCTCTTGCTGGTTGGTGCCAACCAACATCTGGGGTGAATCTTTCCTCCTCAGTTTCTTGGAGTTTCCTCCTCAGCTTACACAGTCATCCAGAGACACACCCAGAGCTTTACTAATCTAGGTGGTTCTTACTCAAGTGAATCTAACATAATTAACAATCACAGACATTTTTCTTTTTTTTTTATTTAAGAGAAAAAAAAAGACATATAAGAAAGACAAAAAACAAAAGAGACAAACAAATGACTAGAGTAAATGCACAACAGTAACATTACAGGTTTACAAAACAGGATGGTAGAAACTTGACAGTGATTGCAATATTGTGTATCGTTATCTTCTCACAGACATTTTTCTAATAAATATTGTATTGTGCATCTTTAAAAGATACAGGCTTTTAAAACAACCATAAAACCACTAACACATCTCATCACATCTCCACTTTTGGCAAGCATCAATAATTCTTTAATGGCTGGGTGCAGTGGGGCAGACCTGTGATTCCAGCACTCAGGAGGCTGAGGCAGGAGGACTGCCATGAGTTTGAAACCAGCCTGGGCTACAAAGTGAGTTCAAGATCAGACTGAACTGCATAGTGAGACCCTGTCTCAAAAAACAAAAAACAAAACACAAACAAAAAATTCTTTAATATCATTGACTAGTGTTTACATTTTTTCAATTGTCTTATAATTCTTTTCACGAATTTTTCAAATTTGGATCCAGATCAATTCCATGCATTATAATCATTATTAGGTCTTTTTAGTTTATCTTAATTTTTATGTCTTGTATGTACCTTGTGTTTTTCTTTGTAAGTTATTTATTGAAGAAGCCTAGCCAGTTGTCCTATGTGATTTTTGAAAGCTCAGTATTTGCTGATTGTGCTGCCATGGTGTCACTTAACGTGTTCTTTTTCCTGTACATCTTGCAATTTGTTGGTGCAATCTCAAGTCTCAGTTAAGTTCAGATACAAAATTTTAAATAAGTTACAATGTATTCTTCCAACAAGACTAAAAAATATGATTTTTTTCTCTTTATATGATACTAGCAGCCAATAGTGATCACTGCCTGGATCCATTATTGAATTAGAGGCTATATATATATATATATATATATATATATATAAATGGTAAGCAGTAAATACAAATTAATGTTATTTTAAAAGACTATAGAATTAGTTTATTTGATCATGAATAGGTGTCTGGGTAGAGTTGTTTGGACCTTTGAACTAAGTGCTGAAGGAAGCAGGAAAAATATCCTGATTTTATATCTGGATCCTTGAGAGAAGACAGAACTAATATGACCAAGCATGATGAACCTGAGGAGAGAGGGTTCAGGGGTGAAAGAGGAAATTTAATGGACAGAGTTCTGAACTCATCTTTCTAAACTTAATTGTTCCCATCTGTGTAGTGATGGGGCTAGAGTTCACCCTACCATGGGTTTTCCTTGATTCTGGGTTGGTTGTGTCCTTCCCATGGCTGGCACTGCCATGGTATGACATTCATGGCACCTTGGCATGATCCCCATATCTGGGGAATTACTAAGCAAGTGCATGTTAAAAATGCTTCAGTCAATAATGATAAGGCAAACACCTTTATAAATTTTATGCAGGCCAAGAAATAGAACTTTGCTAGCTACCTGGAAGCCCTCCTGTCCAAGTCACAAATACCTTCCTCCACAGAAGTAGCCTCTATCCTGAACTTGATCACAATCACATCCATGCCTTCCTATACCATAGTATCCCACTATTTTACTTCCCTTAACCCATTGATTGCCTAGCCACTCTTAGTTTTTTTAAAATAGGGTATCTGTTGAAGAGCACCAGTTGATTGCTAATTTGTAGTTTCCCGTAGACAGTCATGTGATTCAACATGTCCCTTTGACCTCTGTGAATCCAGAGAGACTTAATCGCACTTAGGTTCATCCTTTTGGCTGAACTACGGGAGCCATGTAATACATTCTTTCCATTTTTGAGATGTTAGTAGCCTTCAATGCTCCATATATATGTCTACTAATTCATTGGGGTAGAGGGAAGGACAGGGAAATGGCAATATTCTAATACTATCATCTATTAGCTGGAATGATATTGTAAGTAAATGCTTCTCTTTGTCTACTATTTGATTATACTTGTCTACTATTTGGCTATCCTATCTTATGTGTGTACGTATATCTACACACACATACATATATGTATGATCATGAATCCATAGATTTAAACATATTTGATGAGGTTTAATCAGTTGTAAAGTTTTTTTTTTCTTTTGGTACCAGGGATTGAACTCATAACCCCGCACCTGCCAGGCAGGTGCTTAAGCCACTGAGCTAAATCCCTGGCCCTAATCACTTGTAATTATTACCTTTATTGAAGCCCATGGTGTCCCATATTTGACCAGGGAAAGGTAAGTATAGCTTGATAATAGATCACTCATTCATTCATCTAATTAATAGTTATTAGACTGCTTATAGGCAAGACATAAGGCTGAATAATGTGCAGTGCTTAAAAATAAATAAGATTTGGTTTCACTCCACTGGAAACTCATAGTCTATATGTGAAATAAATGTACACAAGCTGGGGGTGGTGGCACATGCCTGTGATCTAAGCACTGAGGCAAGAGGACTGAAAGTTTGAGTCCTACCTGGGCAACTCAGTAGGACCCTGTCTCAAAAAAAGAAAAGGAAAAGGGCCATGAATGTAGCTCAGTGGTCGTGTGACTCTGGGTTTCATCTCAAGCACCACAAATACAGATGTATGCACATGTACACACAGACACAGACACACAGATACACAGATACATGAAAAGAAAAAGAAAGACAAATTCCAACTAGAAGGTAGTACCATAGAAAATGTAGAAATAATGAAGTGTTGTAGTGATTTAGAAGTAAAACTGGTATGATAAATTACAAAATTAACAGTCGTCTATGTCTCTTCTTTGCTGTCGTCTTATATGGGAATTCTAGTTGTGGTCTGAGATGCCTACTCAGCCTCCTTCCGTAATGCTCATATCCAGCTACAGGGAGAAAGAGGAAGGGAAAGGGGAAGAAAGGCCCCTTCGCTTTAAGGGAAAAAGTCTAGAACCTGCACAGATCATTCTGTTCATCCACCAGCATCCAGAACTTAGTCACTTGGCTACATCTAGCTGTAAGGGAGGCTGGAAAATGCAGTCTCTCAGTGGGTGACAAGGAAGTGTTGAAATCTTGCTGCTCCAACAAGTTCCAAGTGCAACTGATGCTGTTGGTTCTTGGGCCACACTTGAGTGCTACATTTGAAGGGTATAGGGGCTATTTGAGAAGTCTGTCTGTGAACATGGCCCTCTAGCCACTGTAGTCATTTTTTTTCTACCCATACTGGTGATTGAGCCCAGTTCCTTGGCACTGAACTACAGTTTTTATTTTTTATTTATTTATTTTTATTTTGAGACAGTGTCTCACTAAAACACAAAGTTGTCCTGGCTGGACTTGAACTTACAATCCTCTTGCCCCAGCCTTCCAGAGTGTGGGTATTACAAGCTTGCACCATGCCTGGGTTGCAGTATTCATTAATCTGTCCTTGCTGCTCCTGTAGCTATTTGGGCAAATGCCTTTGGAGGATGTCACGTCTTTGTTTAAATACCCAGATGATGGGCCAGTGCATAGAGAGTAATTAGAAGGTTCTGTGCCTAACGTAATTTGTATATTATTTAGAACTTCAAGTTTTAACTTAGTATCAAAAAGTCTGAGTAACAGAATTACTAGCATAATAATAATAATGAGAATGAATTATTCTCTCATGTAGAAAACAAATCACAGTAGCACTCAGATTTCTCAGCACTGTAAATATTTTGATTTGTGGCCTTTATCCAATTTTCTTCAAACACATTTGAAAGTGTGAAAAATTACACTTTATGCCTGCATAAATAGAATTTTTATTTTCTATAGAAATCTAAGCACTTCAAGTCCCCTTTTAACTATGTTATCTTTTTCAGTTTTGTTAATAGAAATAGAAGCAAGAGTGCTTGGGAAGTGTCCTGGACTCCTCAGCTTAGGGCTGTACTCCAGCTACCCTGAACGGTCAGCCCCAGCATGGCAGGACTAGCTGGGTGTTGTTCTTCCTTGTGTCTAATAGCCTAAAACATTCCTAGTCCCCATGGCTGGATTTTGGAGTTTGGATTTCTTGGTTTGCTTTGCAGTCAGCAAGTGAACCTTTCTGCTTGGCCGGGAAGTGCCTGGAAAAGTGTCTTTGCTCTCCCTCCGTGAGGCACCACCAGAGTGTCTCAGATTAGCACAGGCATGACAGGAAGATTACAAGATTGGTAAATTAAACACAAGGCCTTTGTGAATCATAAAGTTCTGTGCAAGCATAACAGATCACTACTCTGTGTGCTAATAATAATAATTATCACTGATCACTTTTGTGCTAGAAAAGAAATACTTTGAATAATTTTCTCTTTTAAGTCTCTCTATAGTCACATGATGCAGGTACCATTCTCATCTAAATTTTACAATTAGGAAAACTGAGGCCTCACCCAGGAAATTTGGTAAATTTCTACAGGGTATGAAACTAAGTGGCAGTACCATGATTCAAAATGAAGCCTTGCAACTCCAAAGCTTTGGCCCTTATATTGGACATATTTAAAACTGATTCTATCATAGGATAACATATATTGGATATGTTTGAGGCTGTGGCTAGATTTTAAAATCACAGTAGTCTTTCTTTCTTTCTTTCTTTCTTTCTTTCTTTCTTTCTTTCTTTCTTTCTTTCTTTCTTTTTGTTTTTGTTTTGTTTTTAGATATTCCCAAATGTGTCTTTTTAAATCTAATTTCATTATCTGATTGGTTGATTGATTTCAGAACTGGAATTGAACCCAGCACCACCGCACTGAAGTGCACCCCAGCCCTTTTTTTAAATGCGTATGTTTGAGGAGTCTTGCTAAGGTGCTGCATTGTCGGGGCTGCGCTTGAATGTGTGATCTTCCTGCCTTTCGAAATGCTGTGATTACAGGTGTGTGCCATCACACTGAACTTCCAAATTTTCTTGCACTATAAGCAGTGCCTCCTGGCACCTTTTACCCACTGGTGTTCCAGGTGCAGCCCTTATCAGTCCTGTCTTATCGAACTTCAAAACTCTGGGTCTCAGTGTCGTCTGTGAGGGTGATCTCAGCCCCTGTACTTCTTTCTGGTCTACCCTGCGCAGCAGAGGAGAACGGGACCGTGAGCCTGAAAGGAAGAGAGAAGTAGGAACCAGGGTCGCCTCCTGCCCCTCCTGTTGAGATCACGCAATCTGTCTGGATCAGGGTTTTATCCCATTCTGCGTGTTTTTGTCCAGATAATGTTTATTTCTCTCCTCCCTCCAGCTTTGAAAACCACTTACCCTACAGTGTATAAAATAGGAATGCTGTGTGCTTTTCAAAGACGCACAAAAATGGAAAGGGAATTTACCTTACCCCCTCTGGGCATCTCAAAGAGCATTTTTAAAGCTGCTTAATGAAGCATGGGGTTTCTTTAGAGCTGACTTGTATTCATGCTGCAAGCGTTGGGGTTTTCTCTCTCCCCCCAACAGGAGAGAGGCTGTCTTCTCTCTATCCCCCACTCCCAGCTCCAAACAGCTCTCGTCTACCACCCCCTCGACCAGGCTGTGCGCTATCCTTATCCCGCGGCGCCCTCCTCCACGGGCCTGAAAACAGTGCTCCGAGGGAGAGAAAGGGGCTTTGGGGAGTGTGACCTGAGCAGTCAGCTTAGGCGAAATGTGCACAATAAACTTCTATCTGGACTGAATTGTTCTGTAAAGTGGCAATCACTTCCCAGACAGACAGGCCCTGGAGGACCCGCCATTCTGTATCGTTTAATCACCGTTGCTATGGAGAAAGCCACTATTTCATTAGAGAAAGCGCCTTAACGCAATTAACACATAGTTCAGTTGTTCTCCATCTCTTTTGGGTCCGGAGATGGAGGGGGTTATGGGGTGTTGCTTTCCCCGGGGGCCCCTGAAGGAGACAGCAGGCCAACAGGGCAGGAGGGTTCCCAGGAAGTAGACTGGGCAGCCTAGGACTGGACTGAGGATGGAACATCAAAGAGAGATCAGACTCAAAATGAGCAGGAAACGCAGGGTGGAGTTGAGGTCTTCGAGCAAAGCAAACAGCGTAAACCAAGCCTCTGTTGGTTGCTTTTTTTAGTTTAAAAATACAGTAAAACTCTCTGCAAATCCTATTGCAAAATCAACTTTTCTACTAACCCAGGTGCGTGGCCAAGTAGTAGAGGTGACCTTCAGGGCAGGCCCCTCTCCTGGATTGCTGTTTTAAACTCTCTTTCACAAGGTTATTTGCAAAACAAGAAAGATAACATTTACTCCTTAACTGGGACATCCCAAGAAACATTCCCCAGGGTGCCCGCCTTGCTAGAAAAAGATGATCAGGAGTTTTGATGGTTATGAAATGAGGCTGGGAGGATGAGTGTTCTAAAGTTACTAGATTCTGTGCATCTCCCAACATCTGAACCGTAGCAGCTTCATGCTTCTCTTCTCCCCTTTCTCTGGCTGTGTAGAATAAAAGAATCAGGCAATGATTTAACTCTCAACAATATTTTAAAAAGAAGAAAGTATACTCCTACGTCTCTGTCTAAGAAATCCTCCTGGAAAGAGGCAGGCAGTAGAAAAGTTGGCCAACAAAACATCAAAGTAGCGTATGTATCTTGTATATGGATGTTTTAGATCATCTCTAATTAGCTAATGTATTTCTTTCCGCCATACTCTTGGGGGAATTCTCAAGCCTGTCCCCTGCCGCTCCTGGAGACCACAGAAAAGCAAATGACACCGAATTTTCCCTTCTTAATTAAAATGTTAAACAGGGTTAAGATGCCAAGCTTCATCAGAGGTATTTGTTCCCCTGGTGAACTCAGAGCCCTGCCGGGGTTCAGTTCAATGGGAGTTCTTTGAGTCAACACGTTATTAAGTTTCCAAATGTAATCAGCCTAGATAGTTTAATGGAAACTTTCTCCTTTCTTTTAATAAGCATGTGGTTTGGTTAAAAAAGCACTCAGGTTAGGTGCCCTGTGTTGCCCTTCCGTAACCAAATCACCATAGCAACAGGCAGCTGGTCTCTACAAAGCCAGTGACGCTTGGAGGGGGTGACCTGCAGGAGTCCAGCCCCAGCACAGCCCCTGGCAGGGCATAAATATCCTCAATGGGATTAGAATGGTTAAGGGGCTAAAGGCTGTGGGAAAACTTTTGTCTGCCATATTCATCTCCTCTGCTGTATGTCTTAACATTTCCACTCAGGGCACAATGGGGTTAAAAGTAAGAGCAAATGTTTTGATGGGTTTATTTTGAATTATGAATTCATGGATCCACATAATTGCCTGTCAGCATGGACCTGCTCCTGATCAGGCCCTCGGAGGACCCGAGGATGGTGGATGGAGCAGGCAATGGGAATCAGCACCAGGGAATAGCTTCAGCGTAGAGAATTAATTACATGGGCCAAGGGGACAGACACTCTGTATCTTAGAGACAGATTTAGGGCTCATTTCCCTGCTGCCAGGTGCCTGGGACGCAGAGAGCAGGACTTTTCCCTGAGCAGTTGGTAATTGTGGAGGAAAGGAAGAAGTAGGGGCCTGATGTTTCTGTCTCCTGGTCTTTATGCTCCCCATAACCTGGATGGGATGCTGAGTTCTGGGTTAAGTAGAATATTGCCCTGGTGGGGGCTGAACTGTGCCCCACACCAACTCCGACGTTCTGGCCCAACTCCAGAACCGCACCATATGCCTGCATCTGTAGGCCGAGTTTTAAGAGGTGATTATGTTTACAATGAAGCCATTAGGGTGAGTCCTAATCCAATCTGATTGATGTCCTTATAGAAAAGGAAACTTGGACACAGAAAAAGCAACCAATATGTGTGGCAAGGGAAAATACTGTGAGAATGCTGAGAAGAGGCCAACCAGAAGCTGAGGGGGGTGGCTTCAAAGGAAACCAAACCCACGGGTACCTCTAGCTCAGACACCCACCTCCAGAGCCATGAGACGATGCACTTCTGTTGTCGGAGGCACCCAGTCCTTGGAATTAATTGTGGAAACCCTAGCAAATTAATATGTCCCTGAAGCTGTTTCTCACACTATGAGTAGTATTGACAACCATATGTCAGGAGGTAGTGAAGAAGGCCCTGAAAAGACAACCTAGTCACACGCCCAAATTTTCTTTTTAGAGAGAAACAAAAGTCACACTCCAAAGCAAAGATTCAGTCAATAAAGCAAAGTCAGAATGCACTACCGTCAGCTGCCTCCCAAGCAGCCCCTCGTTTTCCATATCATTACTGCATTAAGATCCCTCTTCCAGGTTATTGTGCTATTGACCGGTTTAATGGAACAGTAGTTGAATTGTTTTTAAAAATGTCTGTGCTACATATGGTCAGCGTAATACACTGACTCTTACTGTGTATCCTATGAACCCACAGGTTGAGGGTCCAGGGCATCTCCACATGGCTCCCACACTAAGTTCCACCCAGCTACCACTGCCCTGTGCAGCTGGGGCAGACAACCTTGCTCCACATGCTGAGCGGGTGGGCTGTTTGACAGGGAGGAGGCAGGCATGCCCCACTTGTAAGCAGACCTGTTGTATCAAACTTGGACTTGAAAACAGATGCATTTAAATTCGATGGTTCATTTTATAGAAGTAAGGATTCGCTTTGTAAAATGAAGAATACACTGAACAATGGTCTCTTTAGGTACATTTAGAATTGGACTCAGGGCAGAAAAAATTTGCTTTGAGGGAAGTTCTTTCAGAGACCCTTTCACAAAGTGCTGTATGGTCTACCTGTTTAGAAGATGTGGCCCTGATAGGACATCATGGTCTCTTTCTTATGAGTTATGGTAAGGAATGGTGCTAGTATAGCCAGACTAAAAGGAAGTAATAGATGACTATGTACATAATATAAATATATTATGTTATATATTAATTATATATCATATATTATATATAGAGAGAGAATCTGCTAAAAAATGTATACATACTTCAGCAATTCTCCATATGAATAAATGTATAGAAACTAATGGCCACCACTTTGAGCACCTCCGGTCATTGTGGAGACCAAAGGTAATTTGTATTAATCTCATGATGTCTCGATTAATTTAGCATTAAAATGTTTACACAAGTTTTTCTTTTCCTGATGTATACATTTCTTCTCTGTCTCTCTGTATGAATATATGTACATATTCATGCACATATCTATATGTAAGTGTGTGCATATTGTTATGCATAAACACATACACGCATATATAGATATACTATTTTTTGTAGTTGAAATCTTCATTCAGAACCATTTGTTGATCGTCTGCTTTGTTTTTACCATGCCAGGTGCTTAGAATACAAAGACAGCGTGTGTTTCTGCTCTGCTCTCCAGCTCTTACTTGGCCGAAGGAGTGAGTAAAGAGGGAATCGTGGTCACAGCACAGACGATGTGAACACTGCTGAAGTTCGTGCGGCCACGTGGGTGATGTCTGCCAGCCACGTGCTCCGGGGCTTCAGTCTGCACATGCGTACATCTGTCACTTGCGGAGTCTCCCCTCACTGCCACAATCACCTGTTTTAGGAAGAGAAAGAGAAGATACAGACATATGGCTACTAACCCTGAGCACCAGGGCAGTGCATTTAAAGAGATTGACTTCAAAATTTTCTTAGGATAATGTAAAGTTTTCTTACCTGAAACTGATCTCAAAGAGAATGTAAAAGCCAAACAGGAAGCAGTTCAATTTTATTTTTCATCCTTTACAAGTCAAAGCTTTGGTTGGTCTCTTGTTTTGGAGTCTGGGGTTACGATATTTATATGGTTTCATAGATAATGTGTTCTACTCATCTATCTTCTTTCTCCCCTCTCCCTACTTGTCTTTAGTCAAAGTCTTTCACTTTCCCCTTGAGTACTGGTAGGAACGCTAGTGGCCCGCTGTCATCCACCATGTACCAGGGCTTCATGTGCAACTGCAGTTATGTTACTTAGCTGATCAAGGGCCATCTGCATCTCCCCCATTCAGAGTGATGTGAATTAGCTGCCACCTGTCTCTGCTGGACACTGTATCTATGCGGCTTAAAGAACAAGGTCCTAGCCCCTGCCCTGGCTCTCAGAAGCTGCATGGCTGAACCCACTCAACTCTCAGATGCTGTCATTCTGAGGCCACCACTGTGCACACTTCTGCCCTCAGCACCCACTCCGTGGGGGTGCTCCTCCCCACGCTGGGACAGTTCATTACAAAAAGAAAAGTCGTGAACACTTGTGTGTGAAATAACAAGCTGATTGCAATACACAGATAAAAAAACAAGCAACTCGCGCCACTAATAATTTTGAAAGATATTGTCCAAGTGTGGGTAATAGGATCATGCCTATATATATATATATTTTTTCCATTTCTGTGTTAATACCAAAAATGGTTTTGGCTCAAGTAGAAGAAAAAACAAAAAATGATTTAGAAAAATAAAATCTGTATATTCTTCAAAGCCTAAATCAAATTCTACTTGAGATGATGGGAGAATGTGAGCTTTAGAATTTCAAGGTGAATAAACTTGAGACATTTGTAGGTAAATGGATGCACCTTGAAACCATACTCTTAAGTGAACTAAATCAGACACACATGTGTAAATACTGCATTCTTTCTCTGGTGTGAGAAACTGAAAGTGTAAATAAGGACTAAAATGTATAATAGATATTGTGAAGTAGGAAGAAAGTATCCAAATGGGAAGGCGAACTAGGGAGGAGGGATGGGGAAGGAAGGAAAAGAAAAGAAAAACAAAACAAAACAGAAGGAAAAAATGGAAACATAGCTTTTGTAAATGAGGAGAAAAGGGGTTTAAGAAAAGGTGGGGAATGGGAAGGAAAGAATCATGATATATCCTATGGTGAATGTGAACATTATGTATATCTAAAATAAAGTTAATCAACTAAAAAAAAGATGAAGGCAGAAATAAAAGAAAAAGAAATTCAAAGTGAAGTTCAGACCTTGCTACATGACCTCATAGCCTCAGGGTACATATTCGTGGTTTGGGACTGTCACTTATAAAGCATGGTCCGCAAACTGTTAGCACACTGCTATGTATTAGAGGGTTAACACACTCCAATTTCCTTCCCTTTATCACCCTCCACTGAGTTTAAAGCCCAACAACACTTTCACTGGGCATGGTCAATCCTAGCTACTTATGAACTGAGGTAGGAGAATCACAAATTTGAAACTAGCCCAAGTAACTTAGTGAGATCTTGTCTCAAAATAAAAAAAAATAATAAAAAAAATGAAGTAAAATAAAAAGGGCTGGATATGTAGCTCAGCACTTCTTGAGTTCAATCCCAGGATCCACAGATAACAACTATCATAATTACTTTCTTCTTACCTTCACTGTTTCTCATGGCCTTACAGTCCTCTCTGATTGTATACCTGGTAACTCCTTGACCGGATGGAGATGGAGACGGCAGTGATGGTATCTCTTGCAGCAACCCCCATCCCATAATAGGCCCTTGATAAGAATTTTTCAAGCTGAAGTAAATCATCAATTTCTACACAGAAATGAAGAATCCATCAAAATAATAGGGAGAATCTAAGTTTCAATGAAAAAAAGACTTGACCAGAACAAGAAAAACTAAATGAAAAAGAGTAGCTATTATAAGCTCACTTTAAAGTCATAACTATCAGAAAATTCAGAATTATGACTCCCTTTCCCACCATAACCTTTTCACATCACACATATGTAATGGAGACTGTAAAAGTTAACACGACATTCGGTAGTACACGTTACAAACAGATTGCGCGATGTGGTTGGGTTACTGTGGCGATGGGAATCGTAACTTCCAATTCTCTCATTTCATGCATCTGTGATAGCAGTAACTTAACTACACAACCTCAGCTGGTTGGCACTTGGAGCTGAGGCGTATTTATGACAGGAATCCAGGGGGTGAAGGCTACCGCTTAGAAGGTCTCTGACCTGGCCCTGATCTCTTGAGATCTACTGGTCTTTACCCAAGTTTTCCAAGTGACCATTTCATAAAGCTATTTGGATAAATGGAGTAATTTCCCCTTAACACAGCATTTTGTTTGTGTTTACCAAATAGTGTTTATTTTCCACTAAAATAAATGCATTCAGGCCAGGGCTGCCTCACTGTGTCAGTGGGTAGTGCTGGTTGCCTGATAGCTTACAGTGGCCGTTCTGAGTTTTGGCAGAACTGTGACTTCACAGACCACACATAAAGCTTGTTGCTCACTCCACGCCTGTCTCCCCATGTTTTCAGATACTCTACTTGTGTCCCCTCAAGAAGTCACCCATCCTGATGAGAGGCACAACACGCAATAATGGCTGGAATATGAACTGACTTTCCATCGCTGTGGCTCAAGTCACAGGCTGGTCTTGGGGCCTGGTGGGGGTGGATTCTGGGGCTGGGTCTGCTGGGCCCGGAAGTGAACCATTTCTGTCCTTCAGAAGATGTGAGTCTGGAGTGTTAGCACAGGTCAGGGGGCTCTAATCCCAGCACTCAGGGAGGCTGAGGTAGGAGGATTGCAAGTTCAAGCCCAGCCTCGGTAACTTAGCAATTTTCCAAGATCCTGTCTCAAAAAAAAAAAAAAAAAAAAAAAGAAAAAGAAAAAGAAAAAGAAAAAAAAAATTAAAAGGGCTGGTGTACAGGCTCAGCGTGAGGACCCTGAGTTTAATACCAGTACTGCCAATAAATAAAATTCAATTAAAAAGTAAATAAAGTAAAAGCTGTGTCTTTCTCAGTGCTTGCCCTTCCACTAATGATTCCACAGATGTGATGCTTTACCTTCCTTCTTGCCTTTACTAGGTCTTCTCTCCTGACAGAGAAGGGACTGGACTCTTCTAACATGAAATTTGTCAGTCAGGTTTGCCTCAGCGTCTTCTCCGGCCCAAGTTAACCTGGTTCCCTGCACCTTTCTTGTCAGGCCTGTGTCCCCACCCTGGGCCTCTGCAGCTGCCACCCGCTAGGGGACCCCAAAGCTCAGGTCTCCCGAGTGAACACCAGTGGCCAGGCCGCCCCTGTGAGCAGCAGGACCGAGTGCCGGGCTCCTGCCACACCACGGCAGGGCTGTGAGGGCGCCCACAGCAGCCCTGCTTAGAAGCACTTGTCCACATTGATGCGGACAAATCTAGAACGGCTTCTTCCACACTCCCACTCCCACTCACGCAGTCACACTTGTGGGGGTTTTCAGTGTGGCGAGAGCAGGCACCAGCAGGAGGTATGGATGGATGCGCCTGTTTCTGAGAGGGAAGTCGAGCAGGACAGATGGTTGGGGCACTTGGAGGTTTTAAATCCC
Organism: Dasyprocta punctata; assembly: GCA_004363535.1. NCBI lineage: Eukaryota > Metazoa > Chordata > Mammalia > Rodentia > Dasyproctidae > Dasyprocta > Dasyprocta punctata. The sequence goes on from RJWM01012018.1 coordinate 18,415, forward strand.
TTCATTTCATTCTCTGTTTAGTTTTTGTTGTCAAACATCATTTGGTAATTTCTGTCGGGGTTGCATTTCGAAAAATGACAAATACCCCCTTGGCTATACTCGAGAGGAAAACAAGTAGCTGTGAAGATACTTAAGGGTACAGGAAGTGGGGTTTCACCTCTGTGCCCTCCTCTTGCACAGTCTGAGGATATTTACAAAGTAAGGATCCTGGCACTGCCCAGTCTCTTAGCTAAATTTCTAAACTTCTCCGATTGATACAATGTATCAACCATAACAGAGGCTGAGGCAGCAGAATTGCCAAGCTGAGGTCAGCCTAGGCAACATAGAATGTGAGATCCTATTTTTAAAAAAGTGTTATTGAGCTGGCAAGTGCAAGGTCCTGAGTTTGATTCTCGGTACCAAAAAAATTAAAAAGTGCTATTGGAGCTGGCGTGCAGTACCGAGGTAGAACTTGCGGTGTTGTTGTGATGTCCTGGGTTTGATCCCCAGTGCTGTGGATGGGGGAATGTTAGTAATTTACCCATTTTCCATTATCTAGAGAGAATGAATGACTTTGAGGACTGGAAATGGACCCTTAAAATGACTGCCCTGCCCTCTCCTCTTGCTTGGCAGAGACCTTCAGGGTTAGGGATGGGAAGGCAGGTCTCATCTACGCCCCTGCCCCGCCCTTCAGCAGCCTCCGTAAATCTTACAAGTTGTTTGAACCTCAGTAGCAGCAGAAGTGCACAGTAATGCCAAAGGTGTCTTTCCAAGTGCAGTTGAGGGAGTCAGTGATGGTGACTATTCTGTGTCCTGACTCCAGGGTCACCCTGAGCCTGACGAAGGAGTAGTCTCTTCAGATGTGGGGGCAGCCCTCCACAGAGCCCCAAGAAAGAACGTGCCTGCAAGAGAAGAGAGGTGAAGAAATGTGTCCTCAGTCACTCAGCTCGACAGTGGCAGCCAGAATCTCAGTCCAGTTCCAGTGATTTCTGGAACGTGGAAATCAAAGCTCTCTGTTGGACTAAAAATAACAGGCCTTGGGTTGAAAGTTTCTTCCTGCTTTCCAAATCTGTAAAAAACTTCAAACCTTTCATGATTTTCTCAGCTCAACTTGGAAGAAATAATGAAGGCCTTATTGTCTTCTAGAGCATACAGCTGTGCTTAGTAATGGCTAAAGATGGTGCATTTATAAATATGAGATTGGGGACTAGAAAGTACAGTTGCTACTTTTGTTTGTGCTTTAAGATACTAATTAAAGATGTCCAGGCTTTTTTTTTTTTGAGAACCTGTGTCTGGTGCAGCTATTTTTTCCAGCTCTGCTGGTCACTCACTTAGTCCCTCTGGGAACACAAGCTCTTTGCGGGACCTCTGAGGCCCACCTGAATGGGCCGTTGTCTTGGGGTGGCTGGAGCAGCCTGGCCAGTTCACTGCTGCCCTTTATTTTCTCCTCTGGGGAAGGAGCTGGGCTCGGTTTGCTCTTGGTGTGGTGCCGCATCGTGGCTCTGAGCGCACCAGTGCACCACTCTTTCCTTTAGTGGTCAGCATCTTGCTCTTACCTGAAGCCCAGGAGGGAACCATTTCTCTCCACACCAGTGGTTCTCCCCACACCAGTGCTCTACACATTAATTCCTGGTTGCAGAGAGAGCAGTAGAGCCCTTGGGCAATAGCCCGGGGACAGATAAATGGCCCTGGAGCTGGCTTGCACAGGCTCCAGAAGCTGTCTGCTTGTGCCAGGCCACATGGCTGCGTCTCCCACTCCTGTGCCCCAGAGGCCACGGAGCTCCTGAGAAGGGACCTTCACTGGGTGTTCTCCCTGAACACAGGAAAATGAGTCACAGATGAAAACACATCTTTGTTTCCTGCTGTGGGGTCCAGTAGCTTTATCTGATCCATTGGGTAGGAAGTCAGATAGGTCCTGGGGGACTTTGGTGCCCCTTGTCTTCCAGTCATTGCCTACTCTGTGTCGCCCTTCATGGTGCCCAGATCCTTCCAGATGCCTGGTGGCAGTCAAGCACTGAGCAGTGTGGCGTGTGATAGTGGGACAGGATGAGAGCTGGATGGCTCTTGTTGGTGCTGAGACTCTGCAAGACATTTTCCCCTCTGCTCCGGCCCTCAGTTTTGCCAGAGGCAGCCAGGACTTCATGGTGGGGCTGGATTTCTACTGCTTACTTTCAGCTTTGGCAGAAGGTAAGCTCTTTGCTTCCTTACTTCCCCAACCGTTGGTGACGTGACGGTTTGTATTCTGGGAGCCCTGTGATCATGTCACCCTCTTCTCACTCCTCAGAGCGATCTCATTTCCTTGAGCATAAGATCAGAGAGATGACCATACCTAGGGCTGATGTACCTAGCAAAGGGAGGCTCGGTGTCCACATTGGGAGGGGGAACTCATCCCCTTGCTTGTGGGGTACCCTGCCCTGCCCCACAGCTTAGCATGGGCCACTCTAGCCCAGTGACTTTGATAAAGTACCAAATCTCTCTGTCTCAGTGGTCAAGATTAAAATTAACAGTATTCATCTCATAGGGTTACAAAACAGATTAAATGAGTTAGTACACACAAGAGGCTGGGCATGGCACCAGACACACTCAGTAAATGCCTGTGACAGTGAATCTGAGCCTCCATAGGAAAACAGGTCTCCTACTCTTTGGCTACAGGTGTGATTAGCCTAGAGCATGCTCAGGAATCAAGGACATACTCTACAGAAAACCGAGCAGATTCCAGGACTTGAATCCTCCCTTAGGACCAAATATGATGAAATATGAGAGAGATTGCAGTATAAGATGGGGTCTGGGGGATGGGGCAGGGTGCAGACTGGGAGTGGGACATTGGGCTTTTAGCCCTAACTGATCCAAACGCAGATGACTGGAACAAGGTCGACACTTTCATGGAGTGTCTGCTCCTATGAAGGGGCTGGGGGGTAGAGGGAGATGGAGCATAGGTGGGTTGTCAGTGGACACTCAGTGGACACTCAGTGGACAGTCAGTAGTACATCAACACATTTATGAACAGGAGCATTTTGGATAGGACATTGGCTATCTATTGCAGGGCACATCACACTAAGACAAAGTGACTTACAACAGCCACTGTCCAGCACAAGGTCCTGAGTAGGATTCCTGGAACCAAAAAACCAAAAACCCAAAACCCCCAGCTATTGTCATTTATTTGTACTTTGGGTGGGGGTTGGTGGGGACAGCTTAGCTATGCTCCATGTGGCATCAGCTGGAAGGTCTGGAGAGTCACTTTCCAAGATGGCTTGTTCACTTGATTGGCTGCTGGTTGGGGACTTGGCTGGGGTTGCGGCCCAGCGTCCTGGGGCTCTTCTCTGTGCCCATACCACAGGCCAAGGTTGGTTTCTCATGGAGTAGGGCCAGTGCTGATGACAGAGTCCTCCAAGACAGTGACCGGATGATGGGAACACAGCGAAGGGTGTGCACGGGGCAGTGGTGCAATCTGAGGGGTGGTCGTGTCCTTCTGCCCTTTCATTCACAAACTGAGCACCCGGCTGAGGTGGCTCTGAGCTCTCCTCCCGCTGATTTCTCGGTGGGACCCCAGGTATTTGATGGGCAGTTTCTGCATTTGTTGGCACCAGAAGAGCTGTGACGAAGTGAAAGAAGGCTTCCTGGACATTTGACAAGAAAAGAAACGATACTCATTAATGAAGGGGTGGCTGGTATGCTCCCCGGGCTGTGCTGGGCGCCTCGTTGTCATCCTGCTTTCAAATAGATGTGAAAGACGGATTAAGCAAACTCTCTTGAGGAAGAAGAAAGAATATCGGTCATTAAGAAATCTTAGAAGGCTCGACTCTTCTAGTCCAGGCAGGACCAGCACCTAAACCAAACTCTAGCGAGTCCAGGGGACCCAAGACTCAGTGGTTTGGGGAAGGGGGCTGTGGGGAGCACATCAGAACAGAATTCTTCTTTGGAATTTAATTAGATTGAGATGGTTGATTTACTCCTTAAGGAGGAGCTGAGCGTTTAAAATTATACCAAAGGTATTTTTTCCCCCAGGTATCTGTTAGGGGAGCTGTGAACCCATCAAAGTGTGTGATAAGGAAGCTCCTTGTGTCATTTTAAACTAGTTCCAACCGGCTGGTCTGCTCTGTGCGCTGAGCTGCTGGCTATTAGCTGTCACACAGTCTGGATGTGAGACAAGCAGGTGGATAAGGAAGACATCACCTCCGCAGGATCTGCAAGCGCAGGCAAGCAGGATGCCCGTCGGCAGCCTCATCTCAGAGGCAGGCCCAGGCTCCCGCACGCACGAAGCACCTGCCTCCATGGGCTTTTTCATTTAAATGACATTTTTGGGGGGGAAAGGTTAGAATTTAATCCTCTCGTAGGATAGAGTTATTTCAGTTGCCACTGATCCTTCCGATAAATGAGACAGGGCTTCATTTTTCTTGCTACTGAGGTATCTAGTTTTATAAAAAAAAAAAAATAAATAAAACCTTCCACAATGTAATGATTTATTGTAGCAACAGGATGGCTACATGTAAGGGCTCGTCTACTTTCTATTAATTTTCTCAGTGAATGTCTTTCCTTGCCCAGGAGAAGTTGTGCATGCCTTTCTCCGTGGGTTTCATTAAGACTGTTTGAAGTCATGATTGTCAGATCATTATGATGCTTTTGAAAGATAGTGGGTTTCAAAAAGTTGTACTTAGGAGATTTACGAAGCCTCATCATCTTAATTCCTGTCCTAGGCTACTTTTTTTGAGCTATGATCTAAGCAAGTGTTAATTGGTATCATTTCCTTTACAATTTCACATCCCTCACACTTCTATGGTTCTCATTATCCCTGCCCCTCTCCCGAAATGCTATGCTTAGTAAGAAATTAAAAGTAGAGTCTAACATCTAAGGCATGGAGAAGTAACATAGAAATGGATGCATCTGTGTGCACAAAAAAATTTTTTTACACATCTTCCCAGAGGGGAAAAGAGGCATGGGATCTTTGTGGAAAGTATTTTAGTATAGATCACCATTTCTTTGTTTCTATTTTTACTTAAAATAACAAACTTGCAGTCTTGTTGTGACCATACCAGATGCAGGGCTAACAGGGTAAAAAAAAAAATCAGAGATCAATAGGAACTCTTGGAAACGTCTCCAGCTTCAAAGCATGGGAACAGAGAAGGAAAGGTAGTCAATTCTGATCCTGAGAGGCGTGATTGGGAGATTCTGCGAAGACGGAGGAGAGGGGAGGCACGCTGGAGCAGGGTAGTCTTGGGAACAAAGAAATTATTCTCACAAATTCCTAAATCGGTCTTGATCTGCAAGGAAAGGTTATATTTGCCTGGTCATCATTTTGTTCTCTACTTGTGAGGGAAACTTCTCGTCTCCATTTTTGCAGAGAAGCTAAGGTAGGACTCAAAGATGCTAATTAACTGGCTGGGGAATAAGAGTTGACATAGTCCTAGTCCTTGGCTTAGCCAGCTGAATCTTTGCTTGTCCTGCTTGGCCTCAGAGAAGAAAAGATGACATGTGTTGTGCTGTATGGACCCTAAGAGTTCCCTCTGTTCCCTTGGATCAATATACTCAACACATCCAGGCATTCTGTAACATTCTATAGCAAATACTTCATTAGTTGAGTCAAGTTTGGAATCCACTCAAGGTTACATTCTTTTGTTGGTTTGACAGCAGAGCAGGTGTGTCTCCCCTAGTCAAGTGGGTCTTTACCAAGTTCTTGAAAGAGGGTAGGATGACAGTATTGGGACACAGAACAAGAGATCAGCCTTCTGTCGAACACAATATTTTTGGCAAAGTCTCAATGAATCAAAAACATGCAGAGAATTTTCTTTTCTGCTGCTTAGGAAAATTTTTTAAAAATGAAAGAAGAGGAAAAGTTGAAGAAAAATATAGTACAGGAAAAGGGCTCCTGCACACGCAGATATCCTTAAAATATTGTACCCTTTTGCACCTTCAAGTCATCGAGGATGCTGAGTCCACTCATTAACTCCTTTTTCACCCAAACCCACCTCCAAGTAATTGTTTCCTTCAGATACACGCAGTGACCATGCTTTCTGGTGGGCTCTGAATAGGCAGCTCCTTCTTTGACCACCTTTCTTCAGTCTGCGCTCAGCATGGGACTTTGCGTGCGATGCAGGGGTGGGGAGGACCCCACAAAGTCAGTGGTCATATCCTTTTCCATAGCTGAGCCCTGGAAGCTGCCAGTTTAGGAGTTCCCTTATGTAAGGTGATAGGATTTCTTATCATCTTATGTAAGCTGGAAAGAATTATTCTAAAGAGAGAGAAGGTGCTATGTTGTACAGTGTTGTTTTCACTTTTTAACACACACACACACACACACACACTCAGACACACATGTCACTGTTGCAGCAATGCATAAACTGAAGTCATAGCCAAGAATTCTTCCAGTAGGAGTCCCTCCTGTCCAAAAGGAACCTCTTGTTAATAGCTGTAACCATGGAAGTTAAAGTTAAATTTTTGTGTGTGGATGCAAAGCTAGCTTTCCCCTCAGGGCTATTTTAGAAACCTAAAATAGTAAGGGGTCCACAGCATATAGCATAACATAAGGGAAGTGGGAGTTGTGCTTAGAGAAAAGCATGCTTTGTTCTTGCCTCTGCACTGGAACCCTCTGGGAGAAGCCAGGCAATGTGTTGGTCGCTCTTTCAACAAGTTTCACAGTGGGCGGTTTTTAGACTCACTTTCAAGGGCAGTTGTTACAGACTTTCCTCCCTGAAGGCAAAGGTCTTACCAAGCTGTGCTGTCCCTATGGGTAACCACCAATAGGTATGTGGGCAGTGAATGGCTGTGGCAGAATTAATCTTGCCTGTGGGCCAGTTTTCTTTTAGGGTCCAAAGCTGGGATTGATGCCATGCTTTCAAATACATTTTATTTTAAAATTTTTACATTAAAATTACTGTCTTAGTAACTTTTCTCTTGTTGCTGAGACAATATATCCGACACCCAAAATTAAGGAAGGAAAGGTTTATTTAGTTCACAGTTTGTGGAGGTTTCAGTCCATACTCAGCTGGTTCCAAAGCAGGATGGCATGGCAAGGGGCAACAGTTCAAGGTGGCAGAAGACAGCAAAAGCAGCAAGAGCAAAAGGGTCGGGGGAAGCAGACCTCTGTTTCTCCCTTATATTGTATGCAGGCTACCACCCACACCATCTCCCTGTCTTCCTCTTGCACAGGCTCAGGATATTTACAAAGTGAGGGCGCAGAATCATTCAGTTAAGCTTCTAAACTTCTCAGTTCTCAAGCTGACACAATGTATCAACCGTTACAATTATGTGTTAAAAAACAATACAGAAGGGTGGAGAGGGGGATATAGCTCAGTGGCACAGTGCCTGCCTGGCAACTGTGAGGTCCTGAGTTCGATTCCTGATACAAAAAAAATAGAGGAGACCATTCTAATATAACACCAATAAATCAAGTTAAAAAATGGCACAGAGTTTCTTAAGTGTAAAACCTTAAAATTGCTGTGTGGAGGACTGTGACCTCCAGCATCCATGTGTTGGGAACTCAATCCCAGTGCAACAGTGGTGGGAGATGAGGGTCTGATGAGAGGTAAGCAGGCCATGAAGACAGAGTGACTGCTATGATCACAGGTGTGGGTTCCTTATAAAGGACAAGGTCAGGCTCCTTTTGCCTCTGCCTCACCCCATCTTGCCTTTCTGCCTTATACCATGGGGTGATGCAGCCAGAACCCCCTGGGCGGGTGCTGACCTCACTCTTTCAACTTTCCAGCCTCCAGCACTGGGAACTAATACATTTCTGTTTATTACAAATTACCCACTCTCAAATACCCTGTAATGGCAGCACAGAACAGACTAAGACAAACATCTCAGTGTTTCAGAATAAGTAGAAGCAGAAAGCATTTATCTTAGCACCCTTGGATGGAGTAAGGAATAAACACAACTCCTTAAAATGCCTTTGGAAGATCCAAAAGCCCTCTAATATGGAAAGCACCACATAAGCAGCAGTGAGAAGCAAGATCAGTCTCACTTGGCTGCCCCCACAGCTCCCAGCCAGCCCTCCACACTGCCCAGGATGCCTTTACACCCAAACCCTGCTTGATTTCCATCTTCAAACTTTTTATTTTTACTCGGAAGAAACCTGTATAGCTCATGATAGGACTTGCCCCTCTACCTTCTCAGAAGCAAGTCAGGTTTATTTCCCCCCTGGCAAACACCAGTTAAGAAGTTTAACAGACAAGCTGCAGGATCAGACAGTATGAGAAGAAAATCTTGATGTGCAAGTGTAAAGGGGCTGCCTTCTGTTGGTGAGAAGCATGTTCTTTTTTTCCTGGAAGAATGGGCTGAATTTTAACCATCCTACTAAATGTACATGATAACTACTTGGTGATTGCATTCTTTCATTATTTTTGAGTGTGAATTTCTACATAGTCACCCGTGGCTTTTCTCTAAAACCCTTAAATGATGCACATATGTAGAAATGCCTTTGCCCTGACCATCTGTAGGGTACTCAGCCCACAGCCTATGTAAAGATATGAAGGAAGAACTCTGTTGGGTTGATCGTTTCTGCAGAATTCAGATTTACTACCCTTGTTTCATCCAGGACTCTGGTGCTTTCAAGGCAAGAAGAAACCTTAGGGCTGCTGCATTTCTATTCCTTTGTTCCGCACTCGGGATCCATGATTAATCAAGGCATTGTGCATAAGTGGGGCCTCCACTTCTTTGAGCAAATTGGACCAAGTTGGAGCTATAAAAGCAGAACCATAAATCAGTTGCATTACAATGGCAAAGTTCTTGAAAGCACCTAAAAGCCCCATATACATTCTTCCTAGTTAATGAGCAACTAGGTAGAGCCTCTGTCATTGGCTTGGTAGAGGCCAAGTTAGAACCAGAAGATGGATATGTGAAAGTCAGTCATGCAGGAAAATCCACGTCAAACAAAGAAACACAACCAACTTCAAAGACCTCCTGTCCCTTCTCTGATACAGTGTTTGTGGGCTGGATAATTCATGTAAGAGAGCAGTTGGGCCTGCTGTGAACCCAGTTGTGGGAACCTATTTTGTACATATCCTAGGGAAAAGGATTTTCTCTTTAACATGGTCTTGATGGTTTCCCCTTGAAGTGCTGTGTGGATTCCCCATGGCATGATGGAAAGCTGGTCATGGCCTCCTCTTCTAAAGGTCTGGAGGCTGTGAGGACCTCTTGATTTTACAACTTTCTATGGTTCCCAGGTATGTTTAGAACAACCTTTCTTTGGCTGCGTAGGTGGGGTGACACCCTATAGGTTTTTGTAGTAGATGAAACTAAAATCATTCTTGCTGATGGTCTTAAAATCTATAGGAGTTTCTCTTTCTTTATAAAATAAAGTGTCCCAAGCTTGTGAAACAGAAGGGAAAGGGAAAATCAAATTTAAAGAAAACAAACACAATGCGTTTGATCTGTGTGTGTGTGTGTGTGTATGTGTATCCCTAGTTTATTGGACTTTTCTTACCACATTTATTTTGTAGGCTTACATAAGATCTATGTAACTTTTAAGTTCTTACCCTCTTCTTTTGAGAATGAATCATTTTGTACTAATTAATGGGCTGGACACACCACATACCACATTATTTTCCTTAATGCTATCAATAACATGGGAGTACACATTAGACAATAATCAAAGGGCTATAGGGATTTTGCAGCTATTCAGGAGAAGCACCCCCTCAAATATGTATCACATTTGAGAAAAAATACTGACCTAGAGGAGTAATGATTTAATAAAAAAAGAAAATATGTTCACTACTTTTACTTCTTAAAATGCATAACTTTTTTCCCCAAGTCAAAGACTTTATTCAGTTACACATTTCACAGGGAAAGCAATGTAGCAGATGGGTCAGGATTACACAAACACCCCAGGCTTGCACGTGTGCTCTGTGGTGTGTGCTGCGTGTGAATGGGGATCGCTCATGTCAGGAGCCCAGCTCCTCCTGAAGATCGTGCATCTGCAGTTTGCTCACAGGAATTCAGACTGTGCAGGTGCCCCCAGCAGCACCAGAGACACTGGGACTATCATTTGAAGCTGAGGTGAGGTTTGAGGTCCAAAGCCGGAGGTCAAGGTGCGGAGAGATGGACACAGTGACCTTGGTATTGCTCTTCTCATATCTTCCTCATTATTAAAGTCAATGCTTTCACTAAGTTCTGGCCCCAAAGTGCCCTGATCAGTTCTGCATTGCAGACTGTCTGGCCAAGATGGCCTTAGTGTCTTCCATTTCAAGATGTGACATTTTTGTTTGTTCTACACCCTGATCAGGTTAAGTGGCTCAAGTGGTTCTACCACTGCTGTGAGTAATTCCCTGAGTTTCCCATGTGTACATTCTTACTATCCCATGCGTAGAAAAGTCTTACTATCTGTTTCTTCTCTTTGCATCCTCATGGGAATCTTTCTCAAAATCTTCTATGAAGCAACCAGATTAGTTCATATAGGCATCCGGATAAGTTCAGTTCCCTCAATACAGGGCTTCTTAATCCCAGGGCTCTGAACCCTAAAATGTCCATGAAATCTGGGTGTGGTAGTATACAGCTGTAATCCCAGCAATCTGGGGGCTGAGGCACAAGGATCAAAAGTTTGAGCCTAGTGTAGGTAACTTAGTGACTTTGTGATATCCTGTCTCCAAATAAAAAAGGGAAGAACCAATAAAGCAAAAATAGCCATACTTCCAAAACTGTTATATAGATTTAATGCAAATTTGATCAAAATTCCAATAGCATATCTTATAGAATTAGAGAAAACAATCCCAAAATTCTTTTGGAAGCAGAAGAGACCTAGAATAACAAAGGAAATTCTGGGCAACAAAGTCAGGGCAGGGGTCATCACAATGTCATACTTGAAATTATACTACAAAGCTATTGTGAAAAAAGCAGTATGGTACTGGCAAAAAAACAAATGCAAGGGTCAGTGAAACAAATTAGAAGATGCAGAAATAACTCCAGACATACTCAGCCAGATTATCTTTGACAAAGGTGCTAAACACATTCACTGGATGCAAGATAGCCTCTTTAGTAAATGGTGCTGGAAAAACTGGCTCCTCACAAGCCAAAGATTAAAATTGGACCCATATCTTTCACCATGCACTAAACTAAATCCAAAATGGATCAAAGATCCAAATATTAAAATAGAAACATTAAATCTGCTGGAGGATAGAACAGGTAAAACTTGAAGACATTGGTGCTGGCGAAGACTTTATGAATAAAACCCTGATCACACAGGAAGTATCACAAAGAATCAAGAATTGGGATCTCATCTTACTAAAAAAGCTTCTACACAGCAAAATAAAACACCAACAGAGTGAAAAGACAACTCAAATTGTGGGGAAAAAATGTGTGCCATCTGTTTCTCAGACAAAGGATTACCCTTGAGAACATATAAAGAACTCAAAAAAATCAAACCTCCCAAATTTAAAGACCCAATCCAAAGAATGGGCATCTGAGATGAATATGCATTTCTCAGATGAAGAAATACAAACAGCAAATAAATACGAAAAAATGTTCAACATCATTGGTCATTCGAGAGATGCAAACTAAAACAACACTTATCCATCTTATCCCGGAAAGAATGACTATTATCAAGAAATCAACCAATAAATACTGGAGGAGCTGTGGGGAAAAAGGGACCCTTCTCCACTGTTGGTGGAAGTGTAGACTGCTGCAACTGCTGTGGAAATCAGTATGGAGATTCCTCAAAAAACTAGGATAGGAGGTCCAATTTGATCCAGTTATTACCCTTCTATGTATCTTCCCATAAGAATTAAAAGCGTCATACCACAGTGTTACACGTGTACCCATGCTTATAGCAGCAGAATTTGTAATAGCTAAATCTTGCAAACAGCCCAAATGCCCATCAACCAAAGAATGGATAAAAAAGATATGGTCTTTTTATACAGTGGAGTATTACTTAGCCATAAACGAGGATAAACTGAAGAGTTTTATAGGTAAGTGGATGCAACCCAAGATCACACTCTTAAGTGAAATAAATCAGACCTACATGTGTGAATATCATATTGTCTCCCTGGTGTGAGAAGCTAGAAGAGTAAATAAGATCCAAAATGTACAATAGATACTTGAAATGGGAAGAAATTGTTCAAAAAGAAAGAAAGAAAGAAAGAAAGGAAGGAAGGAAGAAAGAAAGAAAAAGAAAGAAACTGGAATGAGGGAAAGGAGAAAAGAAGGAAAAGCAAATATATATATGTATATATATAATAGTTAAGATAGTTATACTACTAATTTCTCTTAGTTCATTGAAAGGAAATGTATCGTTTGGACGATTTAAGGCCTATATCTTACACTCTGAGTAAAGACAACAGTACGCAATGTATTAAACATTGTTATTCTCCAATTATCTTGTTTTGAAATGTTTTTCTTTTTCTTTAATTGAAACTTAAAAAATAAAAATTAAAACTAGGGATGTAGCTCAATGTGAAAGCATGGATTAAATTCTCAGGACTGAAAAGAAGGAGGAGAAAGAGTTCAGAGAGGAAGAGAAGGAAGGGAGGGAGAGAAAGACAGAGAGATAGGGAGACAGACAGAGAGAGACAGAGAGACAGCGCAGCTCAGGTTTGCGATGTATATGCATACACAAACTGTACATACATACATTGTTTTTAGGAGAGGGCACTTACAGCTCTCTAAGGATTCTCAAAGGATCCTGAGATGTCTCCAAAGGTCACACTTACTCACTTATGGCCATCAGGATTCCTGTCTTCAACTTCTTTCGCTTTCTAGCCCATGCCATATATTACATCGGCTTCACCTGTCTAAAGCCCAGTATCCATGTCTCATTCCACATCCCAAAGCCTTTTATGCCTCCCCTCACCTGTGGGTTGATGAGCACAATTCTTCTGCTGTCCTCCTAATTCTACCTCTTACCCTTTCTCTCCATACCTGTAACTCCCAATTTAACAGCTGGGATTTCCCTAGCATCCCTCTCTGGGGCATCTTCCCCTGCCCCCTCCTCCCTTCCTCACATTCTGACCTTCCAAAACCTTGAAAACTCAAATTTTCCTTTTAAGCATTTCTCCATCAACCAGCAGCATCATTCCTCTCCACGAAGTTGTAGCATCTGCACATGCTTTGCTGCCTTATCACATCATAAACTCCTTGCAATGTTACTTATTTCATATATTTAACCATTCATGTGTGTGGTGTGCTATCTAAACTGAATTGTGAATTTCTTGAAGATGAAGTTCCATTCATTCATTCACTTGGTGACCAGACGTTATTTAGGTAGTGTCTTACTGGTAGTGGGGCTCTGGGCCTTGGGCTGGTTCTGGGACCCGTCACTTCTGGGCCAGTCGTACACAGTGTGAACATGCTCAGAGAATATCAAGTGAATGCATGAATTTGGGTTAAGCCGCTTATTAGTGTTTGAGAGCCTCTGAAATGACCAGGCTTTCTCTGGATTTCTGGGACCACGGCAGAACACACAGGCATGGCTGTTCTTGAATGTGACCTTCTGGAGGGGCTCATTAGTCCCAAACAACAATTTCTTCCACATCCAGGGGAGCGTGCCTTTTGCTAAATGCACCATCCACGGTGGCTCCTAGCTTTGCTGGTCCAAACGTGCAAGGCTCCTTAGCTTTTCCTGTCCTTGGGGACTATTGACTGAGGGTAGAATCAATGTCCACCCTTTCATCAGAGCTCATAACCCACGGTGGGGGAAAGAAAAAGAAAACACGCCAATCCTTTTTTTCACCAAACTTTCTCACATTCTTGCACCTCAGAGCAGCTTCTAGGCTAATCTTCCCGACAGTGTTCCTCCTCTGGGGATGGTGTAGAAGGTGCTGGGTCTGTCCAGGTGGTGGGGGAGCGCTCACCTCTTCGGGAGGGCCCGGGAGCCGGGGCCTGTTCGCACGGCTCTGAGAGTTGCTTCAGAAGCCCCCAGGCTGCTTGTTTTGGCCGGTTCCATGGCCAACGGAGCGCTTGCCAGGAGAGCTGGGCTAGAGGGAGAAGTGAGGCCTTAACGTGGTTTCCTCGGCCCTGTCTCTTGGTTTGGGATGGATTCTGCTGCTTTTCTCCCTTCAAAGAGGAGGTAACAGAAGCTCCTGAGGCTGACTGGCCGGCAGCAAACCCAAGCTCTGCGAACCACATCCTGGAGGCTTCCGGTCTGGCTCCATCACCCAGGACTTGTTTCTCCTCTGCTGCAAACCAGCGCGTTGCCTCTGCCCCGTGAGGCCCCTGAAGCCTGCGTTATTCCTTCCCACCTCCTGCTCTTTCCGTGCCAGTAACAACAAGAGGGGGAAGCGGCTTTGGTGCTGGACCTCCCTCAAGGCGGTTCTCTGCTGAAGAAAGGGGATCCTGTACCTTTCATTTGTGAGCGGCAGTGAGTTTCCATTAGGCATTGTTGCTCGAAGTTTTGCAGAAGAAAGCTCCTGTACAAGTTCTGAGAAACTGTCCTTTAAATAATATGTTTAACACCCACTGCTGCACTGGGACCACTGACTGCATTTTTGATTGGAACGGGTCAAAAGTCAACTTTTGTTCATTATAAAATGATGCAGTGTGAGTATACACTTGGTCACTATTTTTTTTTAAATTATAGGAAAATGCATACAAAATTTACTTCATTAGGCCTTTGAAATGAACATTTTGTGCATTCACAATGTTGTGCAACCATGATCACTCTCCACTTCTAGAACATTCTTACTGTCCTGAAAGAAACTCTATCCCCATTAATCACTCACATCTAGTCTCTTCTCTTCTCAGCCTCTGGCAACCATTAGTTAGCTTCCCATCTCTATGGAGTTTGCTGTTCTGGATATTTCATATAAATAGAATTATTCATCATGTGGGCTTTTATGATTGGCTTCTTCCACTTAATGTAATGCTTTCAAGGTTTATCCATGTTGTAGCATGTTTCAATACTTCATTTCTTTCATCTGCATTTTTTATTGGTATATGGTTGCCATGCATAACGTTTACATTCTTTGTGGGGAGTTGGTATGTGTGTACAATACTTTTTAATTCCTTTTTTTATTCCCTTTCCCTTCCCTTCCCCCACTCATTCATCTCTTGATTCTCTTCTATTGCTTGCAATGCATAAACAAACTAGAAAATTCATTTGACACAGCTATTTCCCTTCTAGATATCTTCCCCTAAGAGTTAAAGACATCATATTACAGTGATACCTGCATCCCTGTCTTCATAGCAGCACAATTTATAGTAGCTAAGTCTTGGAAGTGGCCTGTATGTCTATT
This sequence comes from Dasyprocta punctata, assembly GCA_004363535.1. Classification (NCBI taxonomy): domain Eukaryota; kingdom Metazoa; phylum Chordata; class Mammalia; order Rodentia; family Dasyproctidae; genus Dasyprocta; species Dasyprocta punctata. Next base: position 33,549 of record RJWM01012018.1, read on the forward strand.
AACAGATGACTGGATAAAGAAAATGTGGTATTTGCACTCAACGGAGTGCTCCTGTGCCATTCCTTTTTATGGCTCAGTAATCACCCTAAATTTGGGAGCTGAAATCATTTTCTCTCCATTGTCCTTCTACTTACATTCTCACCTTGCCTCCCAACTCTGACCCCTCTAGTCTGAGCTCTCACCTACCAAGCCATTCCTGAGAACCACCTCAGCAGCAGAGATCCGTGAAGAGCTGGTTAAAATTGTAGTTTCCTGATTCTCTTTGACACTTAAACAGGACCCACTGGGCACCAAAGCAAGGGATCTACATTTCTGACTTCTCTAACCCCAGCCTAGAGTTCTTTTTTTTTTTTTTTTTTTTTGGCGGCACCGGGGATTGAACTCACAACCTCGCGCCTGTCAGACAGGTGCTTAAGTCACTGAGCCAAACTCCCAGCCCTGGTTTTTTGAGACCAGGTTGCACTGTGTAGCTCAGGCCGGCCTTGCACTCGTGTTGTAGCCCAAGCCGGCCTCGAACTCACAACGCTCCTCCTACCTCAGCCTCCCAAGTGCTGGGATTAAAGGCGTGTGCCACCAGCCTAGAGTTCTTTATCAGCTCCCTCTGGCTGGGCCTCATCTCCAGCTGCTCTCACTATAACCTCACTTGCCTTCCAGACCCAGCTCAGTGGCCACATTCTCCATGGTTCCCAAAACAATCCTCAACTCTGGGTCAGAACTTCTCTCCTGGACTGCGAGTTCTAGGAAAGCAGAAGCTCAATGGCTTTCTCTCTGCACCCCTGAAATAACACTCATCCCCAGAACAAGAGGATGCACAGAGGACCTTCACATAGGCCAAGTTTTAGTTGCTTTTAATCAACCAACTCAGCTGATCTATAGAGTGTGGAGGAAAGCAAAGTTTGGATCCTCAACTTCAGGAAGAACTCTAGGTCCAGGAAGTGCTCAAGTATTTCTGCTCAGAAACAAATGGAGACCGACTCCTCAGCCTGAATCCTAACCTGGTGCATGAACAGGTGAAGTTATAAAAAGCTGTCCTGAAATTCGGTGGGGAAGGAAAAAAATAGACAGGGCTCGCAGGATAATAATCATTTAAAAATAAGTGTTAGAAACTTCTAAGGAGCACATGTATCTCCCTGAAGTTGGCTTGTGGTCCTTGGTAAAGGAACCCCCTTGTGTCCCCACCTTTGTGCACCCTGTAAGTCCCTGACTGAGTCCCTCTGTGCCCTGAAGCTCCCAGGTGGAAGATGTTCATCCTTACTTCCTGCCTCCCCTCCTTCACTTTTCGTTCATTCCCAAGCAGAAGGTGTGTGCCATTTACTGTAACAGCCAAATTAGTTCAGAGATAATCTGCATGAATATGACCCATGTAGTCCCTGTGGAGGCAGCTAGGGCCAAAATTAGCCAAGAAAGCAAAGATTTGAGGCAAAATCCCAGGTTTCCTTACAATATGACCTAGCAATTCCATTTCTGAGTATACTATGTACCCAAAGGAATTGAAAGTGGGGACTCCAACACATACTGGTACTCTAATGTTCACACCAACACTATTCATGAAGGTAGAAATAACTCATATGTTCATGAGACAAATAGATATACAATAGGTGGGATATACATACCATGGAATACTATTCAGCCTTAGAAAGGGAGGATACTCTGGTACATGCTACAATACGGAAGAATCTTGAAAACATCATGCCAAATGAAAAGCCAGACACAAAAGACAAATATTTTTAGATTCTACTTATGTGGAACATCTAAAGTAGACACGTTCCTAGGGGCAAAAGTAGACTAGTATTTACCAGGGACTGCATGCAGGGAGGGAAGGAGAGATACTGCCTAATGGTTACAAGCCCCATTTCTGTTCAGGGTGAGGAAAGAATTTTGGAGTTAGTGGTGTTGGCTGCACATGACTGTAAATACACTTAACTGCACACTCAAAAATGGTTAAAATGTCAATTTTGCACTATATACATCTGGCCATGATAAAAAGAATTCTCAGCTTTCCTTCCCAATCACTAAGAAAGTGTAGAGGGCTTATGCCTTAGGTCTCCTTGAATAGGGTGTATTAGGAGCTCCCTGCTGTTTAGCCCATAATCTGTTTAACTTCCCATTTCTCTGCTTCAGCTGCTGGAGTCTACAGAGAGGTCGATTTCTGATGGTCTCTGAAGGGCCGCAGGCAGAGCACAACCCAGCTGGGGAGGCAACCGGCCTTCCCACCAATTCTCAGACAGATGTGTCCCAGGGACCAGACTACTGGCAGGCTGTCCTGGGAGGCCACCTATACAAGCTCATTTCATTGCCTGAGATCCTCCAAGGCAGTTTTGCCTGTATCTTTTTCAGGCTCTGAGGAATCTTAAACAAGAAAATAAGGGAGCATGGATGCTCTTTGACTTCTGATGGGAAGTACGTCACAATAAACCTATCACAAGTTAGCACTATTGTAAATCAAAAGGCATAAATCATTTAATACATCTAACCTACCAAACATCACAGCTTAACCAGGCCTACCTTAAATATGCAAAGAACACCTACATTAACCTACAGTTGGGCAAAATCATCTAACACGAAGTCTATTTTCTACAAAAGTGCGCACTATCTCATGTACTTGATAAATACCATACTAGCAGTCAAAGTCACAATGATTACATAGGTATATTTTTGCCTCATCATAAAGCTCAAAAATTATAAGTTGAAATAAAAACTGGAAACTAAGCTGGGTGTGGTGGCACACGCCTTTAATCCCAGCACTCGGGAGGCTGGGGTAGGAGGAGTGTTGTGAGTTTGAGGCCGGCTTGGGCTACAACGTGAGCACAAGGCTGGCCTGAGCTACATAGTGTGACCCTGCCTCAAAAAACTAGGGCTGGGAGCTTGGCTCAGTAGCTTAAGCGCCTGTCTGGCAGGCATGAGGCCGTGAGTTCGATTCGCAGTACCGCAAAAAAAAACAAAACAAAACAAAAAAACAAACAAAAAAAAACCCCACCAGAAATGTACTATAATGAAAAAATACCTAAGTCCAGCCTTAGCCTAGCAGGTGTGTTTGTGGAGACTCTACAGACTTGGTGCCATGAGGTGCTGCTAAATGTCAGAGAGAAGGGTAAGACCTGGGAGAAGACCTGCCTCACCAAGGCTGTGAGGGCTAGTGGCTTTTCTTAAATACAATCACTATTCAAAGCAGAAGGGTACTAGTCTTCAACTAACTCCAGTTTATTTGCATACTAAATCAATTTTGCATGCAAAAGGCATCCCCCACATAAATAAAAGCTGCCCACTTCTCCAAAGCCTCATGAACTCCAGGCTATTTGGGAAAACCTTAGCACTAGCTTTTCCCTCCTGTATACCAATTTACAGATATTTTATTTTTATCATTAATTTATCAAGCACATATGTGAATTTATTATGTACCAGGCATGTTACAATCTTTTTACAAATATCACCTCACTGCATTCTCCCAATAACCATAGGGTTCTGTTATCAGCACTTTAGAGCTGAAACGACTGGTGACCCGGCCACTCCAAAGATGGGTGTGCAGACTCTGAGGACATCTCTTAAGGCAGCAGAGAGGAGACTAAGCACCACCCCTACTTCATGAAGAGGCTCAGCATCTCGTTTTTCTGTTTCTTTGTTTGTACAAGGCCAGGGCAGCCCCCCAGAGGACAGGAAGAGCAGCTGGATGGCTGTCCAGCTGTCTTGGGATTTCTCCTCTGTGCCTGTCACCGTGTCTCCCTGTGAAACTGAGGGAGAAGGGAAGGGACAAGTTCTCTTCCCATCTGCCTAGGAGGGCTGCTGCCAGGAATAAATGACAGAAGGGAGATTTCTGAGCAACAGTAGTAGTGATAACTACAGATGTCAATTCATTCTTAAAAACTGATTTTGGAATTCCTGCATTTGGGCGCTATTTAAGGAAACAGCTGAAGTGGCACTGTTTAAATCTGAATCAGTTCTGTGAATTGTCCCAGTGTCTGAATTCTGGTTTTGAAAGTGTACTGTAGTGAACATTTAGTAAAATGTTGCCATTAGGGGAACGCGAGCTGGGGGAGGAGGGACAGGATCTCTCTACAACCGCCTTTAAATATATGATTATTTTGAAATAAAAGTTTTTTTTTTTTAATTTCATAGTTTCAGAAGCCAGGGAGGTGTCACTGCTTCTCTAGCTACACTGTGTGCTGCCCTGCGCTAAGTTTAAGGAGCTGCTGTGGAGGAGGTCATCACCAGACTCAGGGTGGCCCAGCTCTTCCCGAGGCTGACCACTCCCCACCCTTGGCCCTTAGTTCTTCCTTTTCCCTAGGCTGGGCTTTCTCTTTCCTGCTCTAGATCTCAGACATTTCAAGCTACCCCATTAGAAGCCCAATAAATCTCAGGCACAGCAGCCCTGTCTCCAGGCCTTAGCCACCTGGGCCCCGGCCAGCCTCCCCTGAATCTGCCCTGTCATCCGAGGCAGGGATTCCCTGGGGAAGCAGGGGTATCTGTGGGGGAGGGGAAGGGCCGCCCTGGCTGTGGAAGGCTCAGAGGCAGGACAGGTGGGCTGGTGTGAGTGAAGACCAGCTCTGGAGCAGGGCAGAAGAGTGGAGTGGGAGGGCCATAATCTTGGCACTTGGTCACGTAACCCGGAAGTGAGATTTAGGCCACAGGGATGTAGCCCCTCGTCCTTCTTCACGGTGGAGTGGCGGAGTGCAGGAGCCTGTCCTCCCTGCAGGCTTCTCTGTCTCAGGAAGTCTGCATATCCTTCCTACCCCGTGCCCTGGATCCAAATTTGTTTCTTTTCCCTGGTCCCAGCATTTGGAGTCTGGCCTCTCCAAAGGAGCCGCAAATGCTACGGGAGACGATGACACCAATGACTGAATTCCTAGGCCTCGTGTGTGCCATGGTCCAGCTGCAAAGCAGCCGCTTCTCCACGTGGCTTTGATTTGCCTGGAAGGCCTTGGGGCTTAGAGCTGATTTGTCACAGCGTTTCTGGATTGGGCCCCTGAGAGGCCCAGACGATCAGCCCAGAAATTCCAAAGTGAGGGCCAGGAATTGAGAGACACTGTTTCCTCTCCCCGCTGGGACAGCGTGTGCCATCTCTCCACTGTGCTCAGGCTTGGCTTCAGGGTAGAGGGTTTGCTGTCATTTTGGAAAACAGACCTGACTGCTCAAATTCCCCCAGCATCCTTTCTGTTGCCCGTGGGGTCCTCGGGGTAACTCGGCTGGCAGCAGGTGTGGGTCCGCTATCAGCTGTACCTTTCCTCTCTGCTCTGAGCCGGCTGGCTGTCCCTCTACTCAGTTCCTTGACCAGGAGATAATGGAGTGCTTTCCTTCTCCCCACTCTCAGCCTCCTCACTTTTGGAATTTTTTTCCTTCATGGATGGCCAGCTGCTCTTCAGAGACCCTGTCAGAATTTGGGCTCAGTCAGAGCTGATTGGGTCTCAGGTGGCATGGCTGTATGGGGTTGGCATTTTTCTTTTCACCTAAAAGGCTCCGTGAACTCTCTGAGTAGTGGGATGGGCAAAAGTCCCTGATAGTGCCAAGTCCACTAATATTCCCTGGCCAGTCACCATAGGCCTGGTTCTCACATTCCCAACCAGTCCTGGAGGACACAGTTTTCTGGAGGACCTGGCCATGTCTGTGCTGGATGGAGGTGGATTGAGCAGTCCCAGAAACACAGCCCTGGGAAGATGAAGGGGAGGAAAGGGCCTTGTTCAGCCAGCCCAACTCCACTTAGAGCTGGTGAGCGAGGGCCAAGACCACACATCTTCCCTGTGGAGCTGGTCGGCAGGGACCTCGCAGATGAATGAGTAGTTTTCTTGCTAAAGCCTTTGTCTGATGTCACGTTCTAGAGTGGGGCACTGTTCTGTGACACCAACCAATGCTTAGGTAGAACGGATGTACCAGTCCCACTCTGGCTGCTTCTCAAGTAAGAGCTCATTTAATTCTCACAACAACCCCATGTGCAAATGTGGAAACAGAGACACGAAGGGGCGAAAACTGAAATTTAATCACTAAGCAATTTAAACCCATACTATCCGGCTCCAGGGTCCTCTCTTTTAAACATTATGTAAGAGGTTAATTATTTAATAATAAAATCTTTGTTAAGCCCCTATTAAATGCATTATGGCTTGTAATATAGCATCTGGTTTCACTCTCACACTTCTCCAGGGGAAGGTGTTTTTACACCCATTTTATAAATGTAGAAACTGAGGCTCAGAGAGGTTGGCCTGTGGTAGTGTGGGTTTGGGCTTAGGATTCTTTGTTTTTACCTCTCATTCCTTAATTTGGGGCTACCCAGGTGGAAGAAAGGCAGGGAGTGTCAGGCCTTGGGGGAGGCTGTGGGATGTGGTTGGTAAGGGACTTACTCTGTCCAGTTCAAGTGTACTTTATTACCAGTAGAGGCCGCACACATAGGGCTCTATCCACACCTGTGAAGGTGTCCTCTGGACAGCTGTCCTCTACTGTTCCCGACTTATCTGGAATTGAATGTCCCCCACATCCCACCTCTGTTACCCTGAGGAAATCTGCACCTCTCCAATGGAACCTCCCGTTAACCTCCCATTCTCTCCACCAGTGCTTGAAATCTCAGGGAACTCTTTCACTCCCTTTTAACCAGCCCTCAACTCCAGTCATTGCCAAGGTCAGAAGAGAGCAGAGTCCTGTGTGATCGACTACTGGGGAAAATTCTTGCATGCTCAAGTGTGACCCTGAATCCCTGGGTCTGTTCTCTGAAACTCATAACGTTGTCTGATAAACACAAATTCACACCCCAGTTTTGAGAGATCTTCCTCTCTCTCTTCTTTTCCTCTCTCTCTCTGCAATCATTACGGGCTTCAAGGATTCCACCTTTTGTGGGACTATTAAAAAATTTGAACTCGGAGCCCATTAGGCTGAGATTGCAAACAGAAGCTCAGTGGAAACCGTAAAATGACGCTGAAGCTTCTCTGATCAGATGCTTCTCCATCCAGGGATTTCCAGGGGACCATGGACGCACACTAGGAAAGCGTGTTGCTGCACTCAGTAAAGTCCTGTCTCCAAATCCACACTCAGCACTGGCTGCTTGGGGCCTGAGCTCTTGGGGTCTTCTTTGGTTTTGACTGATGCCCAATTCATTAACCTGTTAATGCTTAAATAACTGCTGCTAAATTTACTCTATCTAAAGAGTTCTTTTAACAAGACCTTGCTGGAGGGAAGCAGACCCAGCCCTGGATCAGGGAGCAGTAGCTGGACCTGGTCTGGGGCTTTTGTTGGGTGTCCATAGCCTGACTTTGTGTCCAGCTCCACTGGTCTCAAGTCTGGGAAGAAAGCTGGGGTAGGAGGGTGGGACAGGGGCCCCAGGAGGCGGGGCAGCTTGTACAGCAGCACTTCGTTGTCAGTTAAGACTGACAGCTAGAGATTCGCTTATGTCACATCAGCACAAGTTTTCACAAGTTACAGCGACTTAGAACAGTGGGCCCAGTGGATGGGGCAGGACCAGCAGATCTCTAGGACCAATCAGAAGGTTTGCCAGCTGATCCCCACAAGCTCGCCAGCTTGAGTACTCCTCAGATTTAGACAACATGTGAGAGCTTGTATTACCCTCCAGCCCTAAGTGAGTGAAAAAGTTGGCTTCACAATGACTGGGTGAGAGTTTAAACTAGAAACTTCCATCTGGCCCCACGGGGAGGTCTTCTGCGATGACTGCCAGACTTCACACTAGGGGAGTTTTGGTTCAGACTTGCTTTTGGTGTGCATTAATAGGCTTTGGGTCAGATTTACTTTGTTGGCATTAGACATTCAAGATTTCCAAGTATGAATTCTATTTTTCAACTGCTATAGATGACCATACTTAAACTGCTCACATCCCGGCTCTTAATGCAATAGGACGCAGTTTTCAAAGGAGAAAACAGAGAGGTACCAAAGAATGTGCAGACCCAACCGGTCCAAGCTTCCCATCCCAGAGGCAGAGGCTTTTACTGGCAATATTTCAGAGAGATTTCATGCAACTCAGTCACACAAGCACACACCCCCTTCTCCTTCATTTTATTTACTTGTTTATATTTGTAGTGCTTAGGATGGAACCAGGGCCTCACTCATGCTAAATCGTGCTCTAAACTCCCAGGCCCCTTCCTCCTTTTTTACTTGGATGACAGTGTATTATATTTGCAGTCTTGCACTTGATTTATTTCCAATATGGTTTCCTTCATTCTTTTTAGTGGCTCACATGACCTGTAATGGACTCAAAAAGTCCCTAGTGATACACTAACCAGCCCTGAATGGACACTGAGGTTGTCTCCATCCTCTTGAGTTTTACTAATCTGGAATGTGAAATATAGGATCTCACGGAGTTTAAAGTGTGTTGTTCTTTTCCCTTCACAAGGAGAGTTGAGCGCTACTTTGCATTTAAGTAAAGTCGTTGGTGTGTCATTCTTTGTGCATTTGGCGGAGGAGCCTTGCTCTCAGCTCTCTGGCTCTCCCTGCTAAGGAAGTGCCCTTGGGACCACCCTTATTTCCTCACCACTGGTGCTGTTCATAGTCAAGGCACTTTTAATGAAGGATTGCAGCGAGGTTGGAAGAACCCTGTGAGTTAGAAGACAGTGTAGAGGCTCAGGGAAGGGTAGCCCTTCTCAGGATTTCACAGTTAGCAGTCTGTCTTCCATAAAAGAGTTATTTCCAATAGTCAGGGCATCTCTCACATACCCTAACATAATATTAACAAAAATAGCAGCTAGATTTTTTTGAGGATCTACCACATGCCGGTGCTATGGTTTGGCTGTGGTTTGTCTCCCAAGGGTTCCTTGTCGGAGGTTGTCTTCAGTGCAGCATTGTTGGGACAGTGGAGAATTTAAGAGCTGGGGCCTAACAGGGTGAGGGGTGGTTAGGTGACAAGGGATTAGTGGGAGGGCCATAGTCAGTGCCCATAAGAGTGGGTTTTACAAACTGGACATGGCAGCAAAGCCCTGGCATTCTGGGTGACTGAGGCAAGAGGGTCACAAGTTTGGGCCCAGCCTGCACAACTTAGCAATTTAGTGAGACCTTGTCTCAAAATAGAAATTAAAAAAGAGCTGGGGATGGAGTTCAGGGTGAAGGCCCTGGGTTCAATCTCCAGTACTTAAAACAGCGGGTTGTCACCAAAGAGCAGACCTGTCCCTTGCCCACTGTCTGACTTCCTAACTTGAAACCTCTTCCTGTTGTCTGTGCTCCCACTGTAATGCTACTCATCCTATGAAACAGTCAGAGGACCCCTCACCAGATCTAAGGGACTGCAGTGCCATGCTCTCAAACCTCCAAAACTGTGAGCCAAATAATCTTCCTTTATTTTCTGTTGTTTTCTGTTTGTTTTGTAGTGCTGAGCATCAAAACCAGCTCTCGTGCGTATTAGGTAAGCACTCTACACTGAGCTACATCTTTGGCCCCTCTTTTCTCTATGCATTACCAGCCTCCAGTCTTTTTGTTATAGCAATTGAAAATGGACTAACATGGCCAGGCAGCATGGTAATCAGGTTAAATGCCTTATTTCCTTTGATTGGTACAACATCCTGTGAAGTCTGTACTATGTTGCTCGTGTTTTACAGATGAGAAAACCAAGACACAGAAAGCTCAAGTAAATAAATAGTCCAGGTTCACTCAACAGCAGTCAGGATTTGAACCAAGGCCATAACCTTCATGCTGTACAGCCCCCATGCGAATATGCAAGTGCTTCTCAGGTTGGGGAGCATAAAAGTATTCTTGATTTTGGAAAGTAGCCATTTTTAAAAACCCAGCCAGAAAAAGCATCCTGAGTTCTCTGCAGTCATCAAAACCCTTGCTGGTGATCTTCAAAGTCCCATGCAGCTGTGAGGTAAAAGCAAAATTTGTCTCATTGAGCATCATGGGAGGCCTCTTGCTCAGGGCTCAGATTCACCTCTTCTCTTTCCCTGAACCCTCTCTGTGCACAAGCAGAGTGGGCACCTAGGAGTGTGGCCCTGCTGTGATAGTTAATGGACACTATAAAAGGGCTGCCTCCCTTTTAGTTCTCCCAAAGGCCACTCCTGCTCTCTGCAATTCACTGTATGAATTGTCAGTGCATCCTGTCCAGCAGGGAGCCCTCCTAACTCCTCTAGGGCTCTGTCTGACTCAGCCACAGCTCTGAGGAAGAAAGAAGGAACCCAGGAGCCCTTGTTTACACCTTTAGATGCATCTGGGAGGCTTTCTGTCCACCTGAGCTGTATGAGGGCTCAGTCAGTGTAGATTGCTTCTGCATCAGGTTCTTGTGGGCTCACAGCCCAGGACTCCAAGGCCAGGTGCCTCCTATACACCTCCTGCTCAGGGCCTTCTGCTTTGGCCCCTTCTCTTCTTGTCAGGTGTGAGTGTCACCTCACCTACATACCTGGGGCTGGTGTCAGTCACGGGGAAGAGGACACCAGCAGCTTTCATGTCACTCTCTCCTGACGCTGCTTAGCAGACCCCACCTCACTCTGCCCTATCCTTGTCCCCCTGGGTGTTGGGAAGGTAAATGACCCCTGGCAGGAGAGCTGGCCCGGGCCTCCTCTGTTTCTACCAAAGTGGGACAGTGCCCAGCTCCCGCCTACTAATTACATCCAGGTCCCTCTGAGCTTACTGCTGTTCCCAGCTGAGCACCAAGAAAACAAAACTGTCAGGAGCAAGCATTCGGTCTATGGTCTGTGTGTCCTGGTCGGGATGGCACCTGCTGCTCTCATAGTCATCTGAGGCATGTGTGTGTGTGCCTAGGTGTATGTGCATATGTGTATGTGTATGCATGTGCTCATATGTATGCGTACACATGTCAGTGTGTATGAACGTCCATGTGTGTCATATGTATTGTACATGTGTGTTCATGTTGTCGTAAGTATGTGTGCTACAGAGCCAGTACAGAACCAAAAGCAAGACTCTCCACACGAATGAGTTGGAAGGCAACTGTTTATCGTGCTGGTGGGTTGGGAACCAGTTCCAAATCACCAGCTCCAAATCAGCTTTTTGGCTTAGTTCATACAGGTTTGCATGCAGGAAGTACAAAAACTTGAGAGCATGGTTAACTTTGGTTGGGTTGGGTTACTCATTGTCTGTTACTGGGTAGAAAGTCCTTGAAATATGTTAGAAAAATGGGATATATTTTTAAAGGGTAAACACAGACATTACAGCTGGACATGGTCGGGTTGACCTAGGTCAAGCTATCCGTGAAAAACTGCTGGGTGCAGCCAGTCAAAGCTGACTGGGTTTAGCAGTCCAGCTACGTGGCAGGCAGGATGAGTATATCTTGTCTTAATATGACATCAGGCTGCTAGTTAGTTCTACAATTTCAAAATTTCTGCCACACATGTACATGTGTGTGTCCATGTGTATACTTGTGCTCATATGTGTACACGTGCACATGTGTATGTATATGTGGAGAGAAAGAGTAGGTAGGAGGCAATAAATTCAATAGAGGAAATCTTCCCATAAGATATTCCCTTTTTCCCTTCAGGAGGATGTGGTGGTTTGACAACTGTTTGTCCTTTTGTAACACCCAGCTGAACTGAATCAGGGTGGTGCTGGGTGTGGAGGGCCCACCTGAGGATTGTTGCCAACAACATTAAAAGGAGAACTGGAGAGGAAGAAGTGCTGTAGTTGCTTCTCCTGTTGCTGTTGGTTCTACTGGAGGAGGTTGTCAAGCTTCTTTCCTGATATGAACTTGGCTGTTCTCACCATCAGAGGAACTCAGGACCTTGTCGCTGTTCACTTTGGGGGAGCTCTGGTCCTTACTTTGAACATCACTTCCTGGCTCTGGGGTGGAAGATGGTGCTCTGTTCAGTCTCCTGGAGAAGCTTATCATGCTGGATTTCCTGGTATGAACTTGACTTTTCTCATCATTGGAGGAGCTCGAGATTTCATTGTCACTGATTGGCTCTTACTTTGAACATTACTTTCTGGCTCCAGTGCGGATCCCTCAGATCTTGCATCCCACTGGCACAGACTTTCTAGCTTCCATCACTGACCTTTGGGCTTTCCCAGCACAGATTCGTGAAACAGACTTGCATGAGGCATTGTTATGAGCTCTAGGTCTTCAGTTGGACTCAAGCAGACATTGCCGTGGGATTCAGGCTCTCAGCTGAATTCTTTGGGTCTTTAGTGTGTGGACAGATTTCCTTCACTTTTTTTTGTATTTGACTCTTTGAGTGACTATTGTAAAATAACTCTATAAATTGTGTCCTGTATTAAATTGTTTTCCTTGCAAACCCTTACTGTAACAAAGGGATTGCATGGAGAAGGAGGCCAGGATGTATCTTTTACCTGGTGCATTCAATGAATAACAGACAGTAAACACACTGTCAGGCTCAGTTACATACTAGAAGATAGTTTTCTGCAAACTGTGGAATCAGAGCCCAATGAAGCTGGCTCTGGAAAGTCCAAGCAGCATTTCTGTTCCCAGTAAATTAGGTTTACAGAAGAGCCCAGCCCTGCTGGTGTTTCCCAAGCTTCCAGCCTATTACCCTAGGCTGAATATAGGAGCATTTCCCCTGCTCCCTGCTGACCCATCCTGTAGGCCTCTGTGCCCTTGTGCGTGCTGTCCCTCCACCTGGAATGTCCTTCCCCTTGTCTCTGAATGTTTCCATGTTACCTTTGCTTCAGGTCTCAGTTCATGTCCTCCTCTAGGACAGTCTCTCATGGCTCAGGAAAGGAACATATCTAAATGGGGAAGGGACAGGGCCCCATCAGACACTCAAGGGTGTAGAGAGCTGTAGCAGATGCTGCTGATTGTCTGCTATTTTGTTCAAGGAAGCATCAAGCCCAGCTAAAAAACTGCTAAGGAAAGCCATGTAACTGGGTCTAAATAATGAGATGTAAACACAGGCTTGGGGGAGACCTTTAATAAAACTGTTTAAGTGGGAAGAAAGTCAAAATGCAGCAATCCTAAGATCAGAGTCCCGTATGAAGGGTGGCTGGAAAGAAGTGGAGGTAGCTGGGTCTCTGGCCATTCCCACCTCAGATATGTTTTCTTGATTTGAAGTTTTCACAGCATGGAAGGCCTCCTCTGAGAAAGGGAATACAAAATATAAAATAAAATGACTGAAGTTGGGAAGGGCTCTTGAAGTTATACCAGACCTCTAAAAGGTGATCTATTTCTACTTTTTTTGGAAATAAGACTTGTCAGGAACAAGGTCCAAATAGGGCCCTAGACCTTCTGGTGGTCTGCTAGAACCAGGAAACATTATAAGCCCTTGCTTGGATAGAATTCTGTCTCCCTTAAAATTCCTATATTGCACAATCTATTCTTTTTGATGAACTAACAGAGATTAGTAGTATAGTTATTTATCTTGTATATATTTACATACCCACATATATATATGTATACATATGGATATATAATCTTTTCCCTTCTTTCTTTTCTCCTTTTCCCTATCCCAGTTGTTCTTTTCTTTTGAGCACTTTCTTTCCCTTTCATTTTCATAATATTTGTTGTAAATTTTGGATCTTATTTATTCTTTTTTAAAAATTTATTTACACTAGGAAGACAATACGATATTTACACATGTGAGTCTGATTTATTTCATCTGATTTTTTGATCATTTTTAGTGCCTAAATCTTGTAATCTGAATGACTACTTTCAAGACAACAATATGCAATATATTTTTTTACAAAAGAATAATACATGTAAAATTTCACCTTCTTTACCCACCCCCGTGTTCATTTTGAAAATTAATTTAGATCTACTGTAGCTAGACAAGCTTGGTATAACCAAGAAACAAATGGGTGCTTTAAACTTTAGAGATTTTTTTAGCATTTGGAGAGATGTTTAAAGATTCAAATAATCTCGCTTGTGGTAGAAAAACATTTATTTGAAGTCTTTTGCTTCAGATAATTCAGTAATTCATTTGATTTCTGAGGAATTTACTTGTTAATGTAACTAATATTAAATTTAGTGCTAAAATGATGAGTGCATATTGTAACGCATTTATTTTTCTAAAAGTACTTCTTACAAATATCTGTACATATAGATAGGAGGATAATTAAAATATTGTCTAATTTTGGTTATTTCTTAGTTGTAAATTTTAAGCACATTGTTTTTCACATGTTTCTGTATAGTCTGAATTTTTATATAGAGTATTTTTATGGAAATAGGAATTTGTATTATTAACAAACAATAAAGGGTGTATCTTAATCCCTGGCTCTCTCTTTTAATGACTAAAATGACATTTGAGATGCTTTCTCAGGAGAAATAAATAAGATGCATGTATTTAATATTTCCAAGATAGGAGCCTGATCAGTATTTGCTGACAGATGTCATAGTAACAGGCAACAATTAAACCAAGAGTTTTATGCAAAGAATGTCACACCTGATGAAAGAAAAAGTTGAGTTGACTCCCTACAAATGTCAAAGCAACAATTAAAAAATATTCACTATTTCAAAACAAAAAGAATTCCTGTATTGCAGTCCTAACTCCCAGCACCTCCAAACATGACCTTTATGGAGTTCGGGTCTTTGCAGAGGTAATTAATAAAAATAAGGTCATTCATGTGGACCCTAATCTAGTGTGACTAGTCTCCTGGTAGAAAGGGGAAACTTGGAGATTGTCACAGAGGGAAGATGACATTGAGGAGACACAGAAAGAAGACTGTCATCTACAACCCAAGGGGAGAGATCCTTCCCTCACATTGTTCAGAAGGAACCAATCCTGCCCAGAGTTGAACCCAGCCTCCAGAACTGTGAAATAATCCATTTCTACTATCTAAGTGACCTCATTCATAGTGCTTTGTTACAGTAGCCTGAGGAAACCCATGCAGCCTCAACCTGAGTGACTCAGTGGTCTGGGACTGTCTGGAAACCTCCTGAAGTGATTCGATATACAACGAGTGAACACTGCCTGAGGATTCCATGAGCTTCAGAAGACAGATCTAGTTCAAATGGGCCTTGAAGGAAGAGTAGGAGTTAAGCAGAAGAGCTGGGACTGTGTCCCTGCAGGGTTGGATTAGAGCACAGGTCCTGGCTGTGTGCTGAGGAGGGCATGGATGAGAACAGAAGGGCAGTTGGGGTCATGTGAGTAGGGTCCTACCAGGCACTTTTGGGGTTTTCCTAGACAGAGGAGCTGGCAAAGTCTGCAGTCGGAGGCCTGTCGGGTAAAGGATGATCTTCATGACTCTCTCCTTCCTATTATAGTCATTGGATGTGACCTTCACCAGCTTCTCTGTTTTGCAGAACTGGATCAGGCCCGGAATGAGCTTTGTGACAGTGGCCATTTGTGCTGGGCCCCTGGAAAGGCGACGATGGCACGAGTGAAAATCAAAGTCTGGAGCCAACTACCTGTCCTTACATGAGCCTGGCAGCATTCTTGTGCCTTATTCCTGGGGAGACTCCTGTACTACCTTCAATACCCAACTTCTGTCACCTCCTCTGGACAGCCTATCTGGTCTCTGCTTGGAGCCTGCTGCTCTCACCATTATAGCATTTTCCATACAACGCTGCCATGTTCATTTATAAACCCTCTCTTCTCTGGTCTCCAGATGTGAAGACTCATAAGAATTAAGGGCCCCTTGTTTCCTCTCCTTCATTCAAAAATGTTTATTAAGCAACTACTGGCTACCAGGCACTGCTTCCCACAGTGAAGGAGCACAGTTGATGCTCCCTAGTCACAGAATTGTTGGAACCAGAAAAAAGACACAATGGGGTATGGACAAAGAAGGAGAAACTTCACATCCTATCATTTGATTGGACAGGCAGGATACTATCTGTATTGTGTGAGCTCAGTTAAACCAGGTAAAACTCTCCAAGTTGTTTCCACTTTCATGAAGAAAAAATAAGAACCAGCTACATTTATAAATTCTTTCCAGGAGAGTTCAGGGCATTAACTATATTCTATTTGAGTTTAAATCCCTTCCCTGGGCAGTTGGGATACAAATCCGCACATTTGGTTAATCCTTTATGGGACTGTGTCTCATGCTCTGGGACAACAGCTGGCTCTGTCCATGTTGAGGTTTTCAGAGTGGGTAGGATGTGAACTAATGATACCAGTGTATGATATCTGTCCCTGCTTTAGTTGACTGCACTCAACTGAACCTCCCACACTGAATCCCCGCCTTTTAACTACAGTATAGGAGGTTAAGCCTTATTTCTTCTTCTCCAACTCTGACCATTTTCTGCTACAACAGCCAATATATTAAACAGATAGAAAAGAAGAAAGGAAAGCCTGGCTAGTTGAGACCAAGAAGGGCAGGCAGTCTTAATCTCCACAGCAAGGACTGTTCTCCA
The DNA here is from genome assembly GCA_004363535.1 of Dasyprocta punctata. Taxonomy (NCBI): domain Eukaryota; kingdom Metazoa; phylum Chordata; class Mammalia; order Rodentia; family Dasyproctidae; genus Dasyprocta; species Dasyprocta punctata. The sequence continues at coordinate 49,714 of RJWM01012018.1, forward strand.
GGCTGTATTCCATTAGCATCCCCCAGGATTTAATTCCCTGTGCTAGTTTCTGCTCAGACACTGGCGGCCTCAAGTGAGCAGATTAGTGAGGGTGGAAGGCGGGAACTTCAGAGGAAAGGGCGTGGCTTCCTTTTGAAAGAAAACCAGGTGTTCGGAGGAATTCTGCCATTCGAGAAATGATAAACGCCTTCGTGGCAGACAGCCTGCTGCAAAGGGGAGTGGCTGTTTCAGCATAAGATTCACCATTAATAGATATTGCTTTGCCCCAAGCCCGTGGGTTATGGGAATAAGCTGTCATTCAAGATCATGTGACACTGATAGTTGGCATTTCTTCTTTTGTGCTGGACCCGAGCCATTAGGTTGTTGGTCACTGAGGCAACACAAGGACCCGACCTAAATCCTGACCCGAGATGAACTGACAGCAGCATTCAGAGACCCTGAGACAACTTTTTAGAAAAGTGCTTTATTAAGTGCTTGGACAAGTTGAAGCAGAGATCTTCCTGCAGCTGTTTCATCCTCTGACTGCCATTAAAGTTGCACACAAAAGATCGGAAGGAACTGCTTTAGGAAAGGATGAGATGTTGTTGCATGTTACTAGGTGAGGACACACAAAGCCGGGGAGAGGTGGGGAGGGTGGGCCCAGGTTTCCGCCTGTGTGGGGCAGCAACAGAGCCATAGGAAGTGGAACTTCAGGTGCCAAACAGGGCCGAGGGCCAGGAGTGGGCATCACAGCAGGATGGCAAGGATACCATGGTGACGCCTGCCCTTTAAAGCCAGGGTGCACCCTCTGCTGACTGCTGTGCCATCACTGAGGAAGCACCAGTGCTTTCCAGGGCAGCAGCAGGGAGGGAAAAGACGTAGAGCCTGGGGCACGTTCAAGGTCACATGCTCACCTTTCCTTGCCCTTTTGGAGGCCCGGTGAGAAGCCAGCTCCCTGCACAGGCTGTGCGACTCCCAGTCTCTGAGGGTTTGAGCAAATGCCTGTGCCTGCCTAGCTGAAGAGCCAGGGCTGCTGCACCAAGCAGGGGCAGCTCTACTTCTTTCATCCCTCTCCTTTGTCCTGCTCTCCAGATCTGTCCCTGACCCTGGCCATCTCCTAGGGCACAGATGGGTCACATGACACCCTCACTCAAAGGTCCCCATTCTTGAATTCTGGTTTTCAAGGACTAGAAGGAGCTGCTTCACCTGCCTTTCCAACATTACGCCTTTATGAGCCTTACCTCCTCTTGAGCTTCAGGGGGCTCAGAGATATCCTGGCCTTCTGCTCTTGAGTTTCTTCTTGCCTTGGGCCTCAGAACCAGCCCATACTCTCAGCGCACTGCACCATGAACAGATTCAGAGCCAAAGCCAAACCTATGGCTCACTTTGCCTTAATTCCCAAATGGAGCCACATCTCCCTGTCCCCCTCCATGGCCCTGTGCTCCCCTGAACTGATCATTTTAGCCAATAGTATTGCCAGCCTCTCTATCTCACCCACTGTGTAGTCTCCAAGGGGCACAGTCCTTTACTATGCCTTTACTTCATCTGACTCAAGTTATATCCCCTGGGGGGTTTTAAATGGAGGCTGAGTTTTCAGTCACATGCCCTGGACCCTGATGTGATTAGTGTGGGTGCAGCCAGGAAAGGGATGGTTAAGAGCTCACCAGGAGATTCTACCATGCAGCCACCTTCTGAAACCTCCGTGCACCCTCAATGGTGATCTCACCTCAGGCCCTAACTGAACTGAGTGGGCTCTTAGGTTCATGGAAGCGGTGATGATGAATAAGGCTCTAGACGAGGACTGGCCAGTGCCACAAATACAAGCCAAATATGTCAGCTTTTTGGTTACCGTATGGAAGGAAATAAGATTTAAAAAGCAGTGAAATGAATTCTTGTATCTTTAATTGAATCCATATACACAGTATTATCATTTTAATATGTAATAATACAAAATCACCAATGTGAGATTGGACAAGCTTTCTTTTGTACTAACTCTTTGAAATCTGATGTGTGTTTTGCACTTCTGGTCCATTTCAAGTCAGACAAGACACATTTTAATGCTCAATAACAGCACTTGACTTGCAATTTCCATATCAGACGGTAGTGGTGGTTGGAGCCGCTGGCCTGGATGGCTCCTGCATGACATGCTGGCAGCCTTGCAAGAAAAGGTGACTTTGCAGCTGCAATGAGAAGCTTCACACCTTCAGTCCAGAACACTCCTTTCCAGTTAAATCAGAGCATCTTCTTATCTTGCCTCACTGCCCTCCCACCCCATCTGGGTCCCACATCCAAAACAAATTTCCTCCCATCCTTGGCCTCCTGTGGCCCAGCTTTCCAGCACTCAGCTGCAAACCTGCTGCTGCTTCCTGTCCCAGTTGCTCTTTGGAGAGCTGGCTGCCAATCCTAGCAGGAAGGCAGGGAGGGGGCGGCGAGCTGTCCCAGAGATTTAGAGAGAACCAGGAGAGAATCTGGAGTGCATTCACTCTCGTTTGCTTTCTCATGCTCTGTCTCTGGGTCAGTATGCTAAGTTCTTGACCACCCCCTATCTCCAGGCCCATGGGCCCTCCCTAGCTGCTGAAATGCCCGTAAGCTGAGCAGGTCTACCCATGGGAGTTGTATGGCTGTTTTCCAGCCTCCCAAGGGTCAACCTCTGGTGGGGTTATTTTGATGCCAAAATGTACAAAGGCAGCAAGAACAGGAGTATTATTAGACCTTCCCCCACTATCCCATTTACCGGCCACATGATTCAGCCTTTTGGTGTCACAGTAGGAGCCTCAGCCCGGCTCTCCATGACACTAATACAGTATTTCTGAAAATGCTTTCTTAGTGGTGCATACAATCACTGTGCTTGTGGTTATCTTTTCACTTCCATAGGCAATTAATCTTCTTTGTCTTCTTTTTTCTTGCATGTGGCCAGTTCTTGGTCTTTGTTGCTATTTCAAATCTGTAGATCATTTTGAAGCATGTGGAAGATGGACTTTTATGCTCTAAGATTTTGCTGAAAGCTGGGGCAGCAAGAATGGCTAATGAGAATTATTTTCTAGCAGCTGTAATTTTTAGACTTATAGGAAGAGAGTTAGCTGAAAAGCTCGGAGGGACTGCAGCAACCTGACTGGCTCCGGGGGATGTGCTGCAGGGACAGGTGACACAGCCCTGTCTGGTAGGAGATAATATTGAGTGTACATATAGATACAATAAAGGTGAAAGGTTGTATATACTAAGTAGAGGTTTGGAAAAGCCACATGTCACATTTGCATGTTACAGTGGGTGGCCAGAAGAAGAGGTTGATCAGTGTAGGTGCTCTAACTTGAATGGTGGCCACACCTTATCTACCTATATTCATGTCCTTATCCACCCATTTACAAATTACCTATCTGCCCTCCCATTTACCATCCATCCACCCATCCCTCTAGTAAATATGCTGTGTATTTGTTCCCTCACTCACTCCTCTTTTTCTGAGAACCTACTCTGTGATAAACACTGTTCTAAGTGCTAAGACATGCAAGGTGAATAAGCATGGATTCTACCATGAAAGCAAGTCATGATGAATAATGATACATATACAAATGCTCCCAATCAAATGATCAGGCTGCTTCCATTAGAGAGGAAAAACAAAGGACTCCTAGGTCTGAAGAAGAAGGGGGCCTTCCTGAATGTGTAGTGACAGTGTGAGCTCCCCTCTACCTCAGCACTGGGCTCAGAAGGTGACAGTTATGTTTTATCTTCCCTGGTGACTGAAAGCTCTCAAAAAACAGAGATCATGTTTTCAGTATCATTCTTGGACCTAGGCAAGTGGGATCTCTGCTCTAAGATCTCTGTTTAAGGGACTGCTCTGGTCTTCTCCAACTGCTCCTGACTCCACATAATAAGTGTGTGAAGCCAAAAGCCTATGCCTGCCTTGAGTACATGCCTCCTCCCCCTTTTTAAAATCATGACTCAGAGATGCAGGGCCCAGCATTCTCAGATCCAAAGGACCTGTGAAGTCCATTTTCAGGACCACACTGTGGACCATGCTGTTTGTGTCTTGTGGGTGACCCTCAGAAATGCAGGTTGGGATGTCCATTGGTGTCCAGACAAGGTCCTTTGTGATGTGGACCAGAGAGGGGATGGGAAGAGAAGGGATACAGGCTACATGCCTGAGGTAGAAAGCTACTCTTCTCAAACCAGCAGTTTTAGTGCAGAGTTCAAGAATTTTGTGTTCAGGATTGAGGATGTAACTCAGTGATAGAGTACTCCCCTAGCATATGGGAGGCCTTGAGTCCCATCCCTAGGACCAAAAATGTCTATTCAGACATGAACTTTCAGACTGTTATGTAGGTGTATTTGTCAAAATAGGAGGAGAGAACAAATTTATTTTAATTTTTAATTTTTATTTTAAGGAGAATAAAACCAAACCAAACAAGACAGAATAAAGTCAATCAAAACAAAACAATGGAGATCTGCCTCTGCTTCCTGGCTGCTGCCATCAGAAGGATTGCTTCCTGCGGGCAGCCAGCACGAGCAAGACACACTGCCAAGTAAGCCCTGTGCACTCACAGGGCACCATTGAAGACACTTGCTTCCTTCAGACAGCCATCACCCACCAGGAGAATCAGATGAACACACCCCTGTGTGCCTGTCAACATTGCGGGAGTCCTGGTGTAGACATGCAGACTGAGAGAAGAAGCAGCCCCACCACTATGCACCCCTGGCCATCAAGGAAGCCCTACTGTAGCTTCACAGGTCTGGAGAAGCCTGGCCTATGTCCTGTTACCTCCCTGGGTACCTGGGGTCAGGAAACCCAGGTGCCTGTCCCATTCCCCTACAATGTGGGGAGCAGCCAATGTGGGAGGTGCCTAGGTCCCCACAACCAGCTTGTTGGGAGGAACCTAGGAGAATGTCAAAATGAAGGAGAAAAAGGCAATCTCAGACTTCTAGCCCAAAAAGAACAGTTCTGGGAGATAAAGTCATGGAAGAAAATGAAAATAATGCACCTGAAATCTCCGAGAGGATAGCAACTGAAGTAAAGAAACAACTTCAGGAGACTGTAACAGTAATCAGATCAGAAATAATATCTCAGGTAAAAGAAGAAATCACAAATATAATGAAAGAATTGCGGAGCATATCTAAAGAAGACACAGATAAAAAAAGAGGAGCATAGGAAAATTATGGAGACCTTGAATGAACAATTTAGAAATAAGTTACAATGCATGAAACAGAGTTAAAGAGATATCCAGGAAATTAAAAAGTCAACTGAAAGCTGGCAAAGCCATGTGAAAGAGACTGAAGATAGACTTTCAGACCTTGAAGACAGGATCACAGCTAGCGATCATGAAAGGAAAGATCTCTTAAAAATAACAAGGAACTAGGAAATAACAATTCAAAGGCTGTAAGACTACACAAAGAAAAATAATTTAAGACTGATAAGTATCAGTGAAGAAGCAGGAGTCAACACAGATGAAATAAAAAGGCTATTTACAGAAGCACTAGCAGAAAACTTCCCAGACTTGGGAAAGAGATCTGGCATACAGATAAGAAAAACATATAGGGCTCCAACTAGCCATAACCAAAGTAAATCTACACCCAGACATATAATAATCAAGATCCCAGAAATTCAGCCCAACAGAATATTAAAAGCAGACAGAAAAGGAACAGATCACCTATAAAGGAAAACCAATCAGAATTATGGAAGACTTGTCAACATAAACCATCAAGTCAAGAAGAGTTTGGAATGAAGTGTTTCAAATCCTAAAAGAAAACAACTTCCAACCCAGATTGATGTACCCTGCAAAACTATCTTTCAAAATTGATGGAAAAATAAGATACTTCCACGATAAAGAACAACTGCAGGAATTCATGACTACCAAACCAACCCTACAGAGAGTGCTAACAGATATTCTAGAGAGAGCTAAAGATGACCATGGTTCCAGGAACAGAAACAAAGGAGGCTCACCGAACAGGACAGGGAATTGAATGAAGGGGCAAAGTAGAGGGCCAACAGCAGGAGGATAGCGTGACAGAGATGAACCAATGCATTCCGATTGTAGCCATTAATGTAGATGGCCTCAATTCAGCAATAAAAAGAAACACATAGAGAGTGGATCAAGAAACAAGACCCATCAATATACTGTATACAAGAAACACATTTAACTCAAAAGGAAATTCATAGACTGAAAATCAAAGGAGAGGAAACAATTGTTCCATGTGATAGGAGACCAGAAAAAAGCAAGGGTAATTTGCTCATCAACCACAGAACGGTTAAGGGAGATATGGTATTTTCATACAATGGAAAACTACCCAGCTATAAAGTAGGATAATCTTGAGACACTTGTAGGTAAATGGATGCAACTGGAGATCATGTTCATGGGCAAAATGGCTTAAACTCATACGGGTGAACCCTAGCATAAAAAATGAAAGAAGTTAGTGGGATCCAAAAAGCACAATAGATATTATGAAAATAACAGGGGAGGAAACACCTAGGAAGGGGAGGGGGTAACCACTGTTAATTTCTTATTGTCTTGTCTTGAACTCTTGTATCATTTTCATAATTTTGTTAGGTTTGGTTTTGTTCTGTCTTGTTTTCTCAGATTTTACTAGTCTGATAGTACGGGCAGCTATTTTGAAGATAATGGAATGCTTCGTGGTAACCATTGTTGGTTTCCTATTATCTTGTTTTGAGTCCTATAATACTTTCATTCTTTTTTTTTTAAGAGAAAATAGATACAGAAGATAGAAACAAAAATCAAAAAAGACAGATAAACAACAACAGCAACCGATCTGATACGATAACATTGTTTACACACTGAGGTGGTTGAAGTTTGACAGTAGTTACAATATTGCATATCGTTACCTTCATAGGGGTTGGTCATATTGACAGATATAGACATGTAAGATTTATCAATTCAGGTATATTAACTTTTCTTTTTCAATAGCTATTGTATTTAGCAATACGGTTTTTTTAACTGTCTTATTTATGCTTATTTATAAATTTATGTCTTTTTCCTTTTCTCTTCCTTCCTTTCCCCTTAGAATACCTCTTGTTATCATTGAAATAACTACCCATAACATCAGGTCTAATATGATCAAGCGAAATAGTTCAGAGTGAAACCAATAAAGGATAAAAGAATGGTCATACATAAGAGAAACAAAAAACTAAAGAGATCAGCAAACAACAACAACATATCCAATACTGTAAAATTATAGGTTTAGGAATTTAGATGGTTGGAATTTTACAGTGGTTGCAACATTGTATATTGTTACCTTTAAGGGGGTTGTTCAGATTGACAGTAAGGACATGTAGGATTGATCTCGTCTTATGAATATCAACTGTTCTCTCTCACCCGTTAATGCATTTAGTAGTATAGACTTTTAAACTATCTTATGAATACCCTTATTTAAAACTATGTTTTTTTTCCTGTACCTTCCTTCCTCGGTTCCCCTTGTAATACCTCTTATTGTCTTCAAACTAAATGCCCTTACCAACTGGCCAAATATAGTCGAACAAAATAGTACTGAATAAAACCAATAACAAATAAGATAATGGAGGCAATACAGAGTAATGCAACGTTGATTTCTATAATGCCTCATGTTAGCTTCAAGGCAGTTGCCTATATCATCTGTTGTAACACAAACACACTGAGATAGGTTAAAATCCCTCAGAACAGAGCAGCGAAAGTAATACCTGGTTTTGAAGCAGGGTGATCATGTATCACTGAAGGCTACCCTTATAAATTTTGTCATCTTTACAATAGCTGTCTTTGTCATCATTTATGATAAAGATAGGCTGGTCGAGGTAGAATAGGATTAAACTAAACAGCTCATTGAAAACAATACTGGACTTAAATCCCATTGATGGATTATTCATTTGTCTGCCCTGCTCGGTGGTGTATCTCTCTGTTACTTTTTCTGGAGCAGTGGACTTCTTTATCTCTCTCTAGAATGTCCTTCAGTATTCTTTGTAGGGTTGGCTTGGTTGTCATAAATTCCTTTAGTTGTTCTTTGTCGTGGAAGTGTCTTGTTTCTCCGTTGATTTTAAAAGATAATTTTGCAGGGTACATTAATCTGGGTTGGAAGTTATTTTCCTTCAGGGCTTGAAATATTTCACTCCAAGCTCTTCTTGACCTGATGATTTGTGTTGAGAAGTCTGTCGTGATTCTGATGGGCCTTCCTTTGTAGGTAATCTGTCTCTTTTCTCTAATAGCTTTTAATATT
>RJWM01012019.1:0-57658 GCA_004363535.1 Dasyprocta punctata
AACTGTCCATTTTCTCTCACATCTGCTCTTTCTGCTAAGAAGCTGGCACAGAGCCATCTCACCTGTCTGTCCAGGCAGGCCTTTCCACCTGGGCTCCCAGCTATTCTGTTAGTGGATCCCTAAATGAGAATGCTTCTGGGACTTTTTTGGGAGGCAGCCTCCTGCCGTACAGCAGGGCAGTCACTTGTGTGAGAGGGAAGAAGAGGGGTGACTGCAACTTCCTGCCAGTGCTCACATCCTCTGACACATTCCCCACCCCAAATGCAGCGGTCGGTCGGTGCCTCCTGGTCTTTGTAGGACCCCCTCCTGCAGGTTTGGGCTCCCACTTTCTTGGGTCTGCTAAGTCAGTTTGTGCTTAAGAATCTGTTCCTTTTCTTTTATTATCATTTTAGTGAGGATTCAGGAAGGAGTGAAGATAAATGTGTTCAATCTGTCACTTTCTATCAAAGGTTTAAAGCAGAAATTCTGCATGGCAAATTCTACCATGGGCAAAGTCAAAAGACAAATGACAAGCCCAGAACTAATATTTGCAATTCGTATCACAAAGGGCTCATTTCCCTGGTACAGAAAGAGCTCTCTCAAAGGATCAGGAAAAAGACCAGGGACCAGGAATAAACAAATCTATTTTTGTTTAAATTAAACAAATACTGAGGTAGGAGGAGCGTTGTGAGTTCGAGGCCGGCTTGGGCTACAACGCCAGCGCAAGACCGGCCTGAGCTACATGGTGTGACCCTGCCTCAAAAAACTAGGGCCGGGAATTTGGCTCAGTGGCTTAAGCGCCTGCCCTGGTAGGCGCAAAGTTGAGTTCGATCCCCGGTGCCGCAAAAAAAAAAAAAAAAAAAAAAAAAAAAAACCAAATTTATTTTTGTTAAAATTATTTCTTTGGGTTAAAATCATGGTACTGGAATTAGAGTTTTTACTGTTTTGTTCACAGTCCATGTGTCCACCCAATGAACATTGATTGAGCACCTACTAAGTACTGGGCACTATCCTGGGCAGTGATACATGGTAGAGGGAGAACAAGGACCAGGGTCAAAGACAGCTGGGTTAACTCTCAGTTCTGAGAGCTCTGTGACTCTGGCTAACTCCCCTTATTGAGTCGGATGTATTTCTGTGTTAAGAAGGCAGAGGTGGGGGAAGAAACAATAACACCTGTTTCATAGGGTTGTTTTGAAGATAAGAGAAAACATCGGACAAATTTATGATTAAATAAATTACATTAAAAACAAACATAATGGGACATGATTCTTAAGAGAGGGATATCTCAACTTGTGAGTCTGTCTTGTGAGACCTCTTGTCCACTACCATCTAGTTACTACCCTTCAGTTGTCACCAAGAGAGCCTATGAAGGTCAGTCTCGCCTGGATAGAAAAAAAAGGGCAGTATATGGGAATCCTAATGGATAGTAGGCATCCATGAAACAAAAGTATTGGTTAATTTCATTGGTGTTAATAATAAGTTGCTACACAATTTATCACAGAATATAGATTTCAAATAAATCTAATATAAATGAATGTAAACTCTCTAATGGCATTGCTGGAGGCTTCCTTTAGTATTAGAGGCTTCTGTCAACAAAGAAGAGAACCACCCGCTCTGGGTGTGGAGGAGAATTTTCTCAAAGGCCTCTTCAAAGAGCGGGTATCTGTGGTCTCTGGAAGGATGAGGGGACGCCAGGTAGAAGAAACATGAGCGGAAGACACAGGCAGGAGAGAACATGCAGCGTCAGGAAATGTGGAGGACTCTGATGTGTCTACAACACCGGCATGTGGGAGAGAAGGAGGCAGGGCTCAGACTGGATCTTACACTACAGGCAGTGAAGAGCCCTTACAGTCTAAAGTGGGGCAGGGACGTGACCCGATTTGTGCCTTACAAAGATAATGTGGTAAGCTAGGCATGGTAGTACACACCTGTAATTCCAGTACTCCAGAGACTTAGTAGGAGGACTGCAAGTTCAAGGCCAGAATGGGCTACCTAGTGAGTTTGAGGTCAGCCTGGACTACGTAGTGAGACCCTGTTTCCAAGAAACCAACCAATCAACCAACCAGGGAGGAAGGAAGCAAAGAAGGGAGGGAGGAAAACCAGACTAATAATACTTCCAGATTTTGCCCTGAGTATGAAAAAATACTTTAGTTTCTAAAGTTTCATTGTTATTTAGACTAAACATTACTTGGTACCTTATAACTTGGTTCTGTATTTCCTTATAGAAATTAACTATGCATTTCCTTTACCCACTTATATACTGAGATTTTGACACCCAAATATATTTGTTTAAACTCTGTGTTCATTATGTCCTTTGTCATTTGTATAGCTGAACTAATTAACAATATTAATATATAAGTAGCTAATATAATAGCAGCTAAACTCAAATACATCCCAGGGATCCTATAAATCACTTCACATGCTATATTTTTTTCTCCTCATACTGAATCTACAAAATAAGTGCAATTAATCTGTTTCTCAAACGAGGAAATAGAGACTCAGCTGGGGGAGGTCACCTGGCCAGCAGAGAGCAGAACTGGCATCTGTGCCCAGCTTGGTGGGGGTGTCTCTGGGCAGAGCCTGGGCCCTAGGTCCCCAGCCCAAAGGCTCCCCATCCACTGGCTTTGCTAATTTCTCTATCTCCACTGGCTCCTCTGCACCCACCTGTCCAATCTTGGGGGACAACCTCATTTCACTGACTCTCTCTTGTCCCCCTTCCTTTCCCAGCTTTTGTGTCCTCAGTAGCTGCTTTGGTTTCTTTTCTCAGCTTACTATGGGAAACACGTCCTCAAACACACCTAATTCTAACTGGCTAAGGTCATGGGCTTTCCTCAGACCTTGTCCTCTTCACAGTTTTCCTTGTCTGGCTTCCATGATGCTCAAGGTTTCTGGCTCTGCTCTCATGTTCCTGCTGCCTGCCCTGGGCTCCTGTGCTGGCTCTTACACCCACCCTCACCATGGCCTGCCTTGGCCATCAGCCCTCCCTCCACGAGTCTCTCACCCCCATCATCCCCTTCCACACTCCCCAGCCTAAGAAGATCTGGAATCCTCATATCACTCCCCAGCCTAAGAAGATCTGGAATCCTCATATCTGGCCTGGAGTTCATAACTAAGTTTGACTGTCAGATTTGTACTTCCACAAACAAGCCACAAAGTAAACAACTCTCCCCAAGAAGGCAGCTTCCCCATGTGACTTCTCTATTCCTGTCAATGACTCTCTTCTTCCTGAGCTATCTGCAACCTGGGCACTGCCTGAGAGGTGGCTGTTTGTCCCAGTGCCCAAGCCATTCCATCATCCAATAACACCACAGTTTCCACTTGGGAGGGCTCTGGAGTTTGTCCCATCCTCCTCTTTGTCACCATCACTTGAGTACACCCAAACTCCTTCTTTCTAGGAATGTGAGACTCGATGTGATCTCACCTCTTCTCTTCCCCTACAGATTAGGGATTCTCGGGTACAATTAGAGCTCTTGTGACCAGAGCATAGCTAAGAGCTGGCCAGGAAGCAATTGTGGAGACCAGATCAGTGAGAGGGCCAGAAGCTCATTAGCAAACAAACCCAAAGGGCACCATGAACAAAGGGCAGACTGGGTGGCAGGTCCAAATGCCTGGCAAATAGCACTAAGTTTATCTTTGGGAATTACAAGAGAGATAGTTAAAGTCCAGCCAGATAGAGTCATGGACCTGGGGACAAGAGCATGAAGGGCTGCGAGTCAGGGCAAAGCAGTAACACGAAAGAAATGTGACAAGACAGGTGGCCTCTGTCACCTTGTGAGCTGGTTAGCAGTCCATAGGACAAAGGGGCAAATGAGGATAAGAGTGCTGGCATAGAAGGGAAGCCCTTGCTCACATGATCAGTGCACTGGCTTGTGCTCACACGGACCTCTGCCTTTCCTCATAGTCTCACCTACCCAAAGCTAGCTGGGGACCTCCACATCCAAACATCACAGCACTACCCACCTCCTCTAAATTCCTTTATCCCTGTCTGAATTACTTACTGTGATACCTGATCGCATGTTCCACCCCAGTGCGCTACAACCAGTGCGGATGGATCCTGGGCAAAGGTGTAGCACACACAGTTCTAAGACAGTCTCTAACCTCAAACCTCCCAGAATACAGTGGACATTGAAGCAGATATACACATGGAAAGTTGTTTACATTCCTGTCATTAGTGAAAAGCCGAAGAGACAACAGATGGGCAAAATTACAGGGTGAAGAGGAGCTAGGACTTGAGAAAGCCTGGAGGGATGCAGCAAGAGGGCTTGATGGGCAGAGAAGGTGGGAATAAGTATGGTGACTGTCACAGGAGAAGGTGATGTGGGGGCTGAGAGTGGACAGACTGGAAAGCAGATTCCTAAATATTATTACTAAATGTATTAAGTGGCAGATTATAAAATACATATTTGTAGTTATTCATAGAAGAGTCTACCTTTTTTCAAAGGCAAGGAAGAAAAAGTTTGTATCTGTCTACTTTGCTGCCAAGGAACAAAAAGTCTGCATCTGTCCACTTAGCTGGCACTTCCTACCTTGCCCATGGCCTGCCTCGGCTGTCATTCCTTAGAGTCTCTCTCAGTTCTATCAACCCTCTTCCCAACTCCCCTACTGAGCATGACTGGTCTTGAGTTCACACCTAAGTGGGAGCCTGTAATGGCTTGGTAGGCTTCAACTTTTAAAAAATAACAACATGTTTTTCTGGGGTTTCCCATTTCATATTAATAGGGAGTCGCTGCTTCAAACTGTGCTGTGGCTGAACACATGAATTCAGGATCATCAGGAGGAGGACTTGTGCTGTCCATCACGGCAAATCAGGTTGCTTGTGGCAATGGCATTAGTACTCCACAACAAGAAGATACATAACCTCTCCCTTTTGTGGAGGCCATAGGTGGCTCTGGATTAGCCACTGGCATCCTGGTGAGGTTTCCCAAATGGTCCATATGACAGACTTTTTAATGGCTACCTCAGAGGTCAAGTTGCCTGGCTTGGGGTCATATGCCCACATTAACCCAGAGCTGTTACTCTGGGCCTAGAAACTACCCAGGGTGGAGATTTAGGGTGAGTCACAGCTGTCACAATGTCTGACTCACTGCCCTGACTCATCGTGACACTGCATACAGTCGCCTTGGGCAGATGAAGTGTTCAGTCTGGTAACAGCTGGTCACATGGACAGCAATGATGCTCCATCCAGCCACACATACACAAGGATCAGGGCTTTCTCAGTAAGAAGTGGCTTCTTGGAGTTTCATGGAGGTGTAGCTCTCCTTATAAACCCAGGGCAATCAATAACTATCATACTCCTAGTGGACTCAGACCCCAGAGCCAGTTCCTTCAACAGACTCCATTGGCAGGACAGGAATTCTTGATGTTACTGAAGACAAGCAGATTCCACAGCCAGCAAAAACGAGCTGCAGACTGAAGCGAGCAGTTTAAGATCAAAATTGGTAACCATTGAATTCATGGGATCAATAAAACATGAGAAGTTGATAAAAACTGGCTACACTTAGAACTTTTAGACTCTCTGGAAAACAATGTCGATTCTGTGACTCTGAATACTAGAACAATTTTCAGGCAACTACATATTGAGAAGGGACCAGAGACATGGACCCGGGCAAGACCTATAAAGTAAGTTAGGGTTAAGGAAAGTAGTTTAAATGGAGTAGCAGTTAAGGATGGCTGGTGGACCAAGATTGACCCTGGCCCTTAATCTGGGAAAGACTGGAACAGAGGGGTGACTCAGCAAAAAGACCCACAGTAGAAGTTGAGACCCAGTTAGTTGCCCTTCTGTACGTACTGGATTTGATATGTGATGGAACCCTTTGTAGCACATGTTTCTTTTGCATTTTTGAAGAATAGTGGAGGCCTCCAAAATAAACTCGGACTTGACGAATAGGGCAGGCCGTGTGCAGGGCATAAGGAATTTGAATACATGGCATGTGAGAGATGAGTCCTTTTCTATCTGAACTAAACTGAGTGAATCTTAAATATTTTGGATTCTGAGCCCTTTTAGATACATAAAGCTTCAAAAATTCCTGAAAGAAGCTACAATCTTGATCTGGGCTACAGAGAGTGGATGAGTGCTACAGCAGATTCAGGCTGGTTACCTTGGTTCAATACAAGACACCTCAGAGCTGATGGCACTTTCCTTCCTATTGTGGCACTAGCACCTTGAATAAGTGACCTGCTATGGCAGAGACAGTCCAGGCAAACCAACATCCAAGAGTTAAATTAAACCCGGCCACTGGCAAAATAAACATCACCTCCAAGGGCACATCATCTACTTATGAAACAACCTCACCATATTGAGGAAGAAAATGGTGAGGACTAGTGTGACCAACTTAATCCTTGTTTGTCTGGAAATTCCTCAGTATTAGCAATCAAAGTTTCTTGTCCTAAGAAACTTGTCAGACCTAGGAAAACTGGGATGTTCGGTCAGGTAACACAAGATTACATCCTGGGGTCAATAATTCAGCTTTTAAACTTGACAGTGTAATTGTGATTACAACTACTTAAAACTGCATAAGCAATATTAAGATGAAGTCACCAGAAAATAAGACCTCGGTTGAGGTTACTCATCAATATTCAGTCTTTCCTTTTTCAAGAACTCTCTTAAAATGTAAGTTTCCAGATAACCTGAATCTGAGGGCTACACAATGAGTGTATCAGCATTGTGGATCTACTTGTCAGTTTTTCACAGTTTACCACAAGTATCTAAGGAAATATTTGTGTAGCTCTTAAAATGCATAAAATCAGGTCAATGGAATTAAGGCTCCTGGCACTTGGTTTATCCTGTGAAAAGTATAAAGTTTTAGTGTTCAGCTAGGGAGGAAAGAAGCTAAATCTGATCTGGAATGTTTGTGAGCAAGAGGAATTTAAACCCAAGATAATGAAATTCTTTTTGGCTTTAACTCACTATAAACAAGCTGTGCTTGCTCCACAATGTTTACCTATGAGGGACCTTGGGGTGGCAGTTTGACTGGGAGTATGAGAAACTGTATTTGCCTGAGGTTGTATTTGAGACTGAGAAAACATCAATTGTCATATCAAGGACCTTTCCCCCAGCCTCAGCTTGGGCAATGTCACTGCAAATAATCAGCCTTATTAAAAGGAGGCAGAGTCAGGCATGGTGGTGCAGGCCCATAATCACAGCACTTGGGAGGCTTAGGTAGGAGGATCACTGTGAGTTCGAGGCCAGCCTGGACTATGTAACAAGACCCTGACACAAAACGAAACAAAACAAAACAAAACACAGAGGCAGAGAAGAAAATGCCAAGAGAGTGGGAGTTTATAAAATGTCCTTTGCTCTTTGGGGCTGGCAATATAGCTCAGTGGCACAGTGTTTGCCTGACAAATGTGAGGTCCTGAGTTTGATTCCCAGTACCAAAAAAAAAGTCCTTTGCTCTTTACATCTGGAAAAAAGCTCTGGACATTGCACTATCAGAGAGCCCTAAATCAGTGCTATTTTAGACTATTTCTAATTATTTAATACTTCCTTGGTACTTTAAGAGAAAAATAGTGCATCTTGCACACTTATGACAAATACAGCATGTGTATACACAGAGCTGAGCTTTTATTAGGGGCAGATCAAAGAGAAATGGATATTTACTGTTAGAAAATGAGTATGTATGAAACACAACTGTGAGGAACCAATACAAAAGGACCCTTGAACCTTGCCACAATGAACAGGCATTTTTTTTTTTTTGCTTGTTTGTTTTGTTTTGTTAATGATCTTTAAAAAACATCCCTCCCAACGACTGAGTCTCAGAAAACCAGATCCTCAAATGTTCACGAACTAAGACAATAGATGACTGTGGCAAGGAACTGAAGCTGTGGGCTCACTGGGAGGAGAACACCATGTCAGTGGGACTCCTGCTTGGGGCTTGTGCTTTGGTGAGTGTGGGGAGCAAGGCGGAAAACCACAGAAGAGGACTCCGTTACCATCTGCAGAAGGGCTCTGGGCTTTCTGCCATTCTCTGCCACCAGGCAAAGCAGTTTCCAAGAATAATCATTCCAGGAGGGCACCACAGCATGGGGGAGCCAACTGTAAGCTTGGCTCGATGTTAACAGGGGGTGTGATCCTCAGTCAAGTTTCAGGTATCTCAGTCCTTGGAGAACAGTAACGGCAGCTCTGAGGAAAGCAGGTGGCAGCTGGTTGCAGAGGTGATTAGGTTTTGATCTCTGGGGAAGAAATGAACCACAAACCTGTGGCTGTGGTTTTGATCAGATTGCTAGCACTCCCTGAACCCCACAGGGGTCCTGGGGTGTCTCCTGAATCCCATGAAGACACTTCAGTTCGACTTTAGGATTGTCTATGATCAAGGCTCCATCTTGCCTCTCCTAAAACCCTGCATTTTTGGCCATACTTCAACCACAGTGACAAGCCTCCTAATGAGGGAAAAATCAGCTGCCTGGCTGCCCACAGAGAGAAATTTTAATAGCAGGTTCCAGTGACAGACACCTGCTGCCCATCATCACTTTCCAACCCAGATACGGTGACAGAAGATTCAGCAAGGCCTGCAGGGAATGACAGAGGCTGCAGGACATTATTCCGGAGGCTGCCCTGCCTAATGTAAGACAAACGAATAAATAAGTAAATAAATCCACCTGCTTCCAGAGGCAGGACAGAGCCTTCTCAGAAATACAAAGCTCTGAGAGAGCTAAAGGTACACTGATTCCCCAGGGCATCACTGAACAAGCTGGAGACAGGGAAGTTTTTTGCACAGCCAAAATGAGAACATCACTCACCTACACCTGTTTGGGGCAAACAAGAGAAACAATGACATTGTACTTGGGATTGGGAACTGCCAGGGATCCTGCTCTGTCCCACCAACTACGTGGTTCTTGAATTGGGGCACATGTATCCCAGAGATGTGGAAAAGAGATAGACATGGATTCTCACAAAGCCAGATGAAAGGTGCTAAGGGGACACAGAGGCACATGCAGCGAGAACACACATTGGGCACATGGCTGAAGAGGACAGGGATGAGTCAGGGAAAGCCTCTCAGGACTGATGTTGTTAGGTTTTCCTTGTAGGACAAGAGGTCTTTTGGTAGGGAGGGAAGGGGATTTGGAGGAGCCAGAGGACAAAAGCTCTTCCTGGCACCATGAGAAATCACAACTGACAGGCTAGGCAGGTAGGCTCGGGTCATACTGCAGCAAACCTTGGGTGCTGGCCTGTGTAAGTAAGCCAACTCAAGAGGTATTACAACAGATGGGTGGGTCACAGGCAGGGAGATGACTGGAGCATGCCTGTAAAAGTCCAAAGGAGTAGTAGATTACACAGCTGAATACACATAAGTAAAAGGTCCTGAGCTGTACAGTTAATGTGTGCATTTTACTGTGTATACATGATAGATCAGAAAAGGACTTTAAAAAACCCAAGGGAGATTGTGCCAGCCTGTCCCAGAGCATGCAGGATGGGAATAGTTATGAGAAGACAGATACACAAGAAAATCCTTCCCTTTAGCTTCTTCTCTTGGCCTGCAGTCAGGGCCCCCTCCCAGGGTACTACCTCTAGGCAGACTTGATGATACTACTGACCAAGCAAGGGAGTCAGAAGCAGACAGTGCTGGCATTGAGGGGTACTGTTCACAATTTGCCTGTTTGATTTTACAAAGAAGGAAACTGAGGGCCAGAGGGGCTGCGCTTTGTCCAGGGTTCCCTGGCTAGTTGGGAGGAAAAAGACTTAGGTTTGCATCCTACTCTTAAATTTCTCTACACCACTGTGACCAACAGCCATGTGGGGATTTGAATGAATGACAGAATTATGATGCTGTTAAGAATCAAAAGTTAGAAGAGAGGTTGCAGCATGGGTGAATGCTCATGGTCTACCAAGTGTTGAAACAGGTTACCAAGTAATATGCACATAGCATCCTGGGCGGGGGATGCACAGAGAGCAATGGTAGGGCACTTGCCTAGCACGCTCAGTGTCCTGGGTTTGATCCTTAGCATCATGAAAACAAAACAAAACAACACAAATAAAAAGCAAACTATATACTGATTCTGTAGGGGGCACACATTGTATGTACAGAAGATAAAAACCACAGAGATCATCACCAAAATAGCAATGGTATGTTACCTTTGGGTAGAATTTTTTTTTCTTTTTTTTGGTACTGGGGATCAAACTCACAACCTTGCGCTTGCCAGGCAGTTGCTTATGCCACTGATATAAATCCCTGGCCCATCTTTGGGTAGAATTATAAATGATTTTTGCATGCTTTATTTTCTATTTTTTAGAAATAAAAATGTTATTAAATTTATTACAGAGATTTGTATCATCATCTAGATTTTCCTCAGTCCATGACTGAGCTTTGATCTGCTTGTTCCACTACAAGCAAACACTTCTTGAGAACAAAACACAAATTGCTAGGCAAATATTGATCTGTTGCTAAATGAACAAGAGGCACATCCTCCCCGCAAAGCAAAGCTTTCCTCCAGACAGTAAAAGATACATTTATGATGCATCTTTAGGTCAGTCATCTTAAAACAGATTTAAAACTGACTTTAATGCTAAGAGGTGCAAAAAAGGAAGAATCCCTACTCTCACAGCAAGCCTTCAATGCTCTGATCTGCACCTTCGTTGTAATAACCGGCTGCCTGCAGTCGGGGCTACTGAATGAGAACAGCAGCTCGCTGTAAATCGCTCAGCTCAACCTTCCAGCCTGGGCAAGCGCCAGTGAGGCTACAGACTGGCTTCCTCCTAGGAAAACAGCTTTGAAGTTCCCAGAGCAGCACTTTTACCCGGAAGAGACATTTCCTGCTCTCAGCTTCAAACACATGAGAGGCCACTGTGGAAATGTGGCAAGTGACAGAACATCAGAGGACAGTGGTTTCCACTGGAGTGATGGAAATAGAAAGGGGTCATGTGGGGATCAAAGGCCACCAGGAGGCCAGCCCTGCTCCTGCTGCTCCTCTGGGCTGGCCTCTTCCTGCACTGGCATGAGCTCTGCATCCACCCAGAGAAAGCGCCCCATCCTCTTCTACATGAATGAGGAGAGAAACTGGCCCCAGTTTGCGGTCAGCTTCCCTCTGCTATTCCCGATTTCCTCATCCTTAAAATGACTGAAACAATGAATCTGACCCTAAAATTTTTAAGAGGGTTAAATGGCAGAATGTCATTTTATATGCAGTGACATGGATGAAAGAGAGCAACATGAAAACACGTTGCCAATCTGCTACACGAACACAGGGTACAGCTAGTCCTAAAATTAGAATCTATATCAGAAATCAAATGTTGGTTAAATGTGGGAGAGGCAGAATCCCTTTGCCCTCTAGTCATCTGTCATTTTAAGTCAGAGGGAGTTGGCTGCTTACATAATATTGAGAAATGCTCTAAGAGGGTTGGTCCTACAAATCAAAGGGATACACCTTGGAAGTAAATAGTTCGGGGGAACTTGTCTTTTCACGCCCACCTGAAACCACAGCTAGTTCCTAGGTCACACTGGCTTCTCCTTGCACCCAGACCACCAGCACCCTCCTCATCTGGGTTTCACCTAGGGGGTGAGTGGTGATGGTCAGTGACCAGAGGCTCCATGCTGATGCCACCAGCACACAGGTGGATGCTCACTTTTCACGCACAGTCTCCATCTCCAAGGAAATGGGCCAGATAGGGCCCCTCTCCTATCCCAGGGGGAGGTTGAGTCATCTCAACAGAAGTCACACAGCACCAGGTCAGCACCTCGGGCTTATCCAGAATGGGTGCCAGCAGGGGAAGAAGCAAAGGGAGACCGTGGGATTCAATGTCTGTGGTTATTGTTAATAGGAAAATAAGACAAAGAGGTAAAAACTGCCATAATCAGCTTTTATTTGTACTTCAACAATTAGTACACAATCAAACCTTACACAATGTTTCTCCAGAACCTGGGCAAAAGCTGCTTTCCTATGCCTTTTTCTTCTCATTACTCAGGAGCCAAAGCTGAGTGCAAATTTAATTCTTGTCTGCATATAAACTTGAGGGTTTTGAATACCTGGGTGATTTGTGTGTGTGTGTGTGTGTGTGGTATTGGGTGTTGAACCCAAGGCCTTCACACTAAGCAATATCCTTAGCCCATTTTTAAAATTTATTTTGGGAGGGTCTTGCTAAGTTGCTCAGGCTGGGCTTGCAATGGTGATCCTCCTGCCTTAGCCTCCCTCAGTGCTGGGATTACAAACGTGCACCATCGCACATCGCTAAATAGCTTGGTTTTTAAAAGCACTCTAAAAATGAGAATCTTACTTAATCTGAAAGCAGATAAAAGGTCACCAAGCAGTCCAAATTAACGATTTATCTGAATAAGTATTGAAGAAACATTCAGGATACAAATAAGAAAAATGCTGGACAATTTTCAAACACGGTTACTGTGCATACCCTTTATAGAGCAGGTTCCTTTCTCTTTCTTTTTTTGGTAGTTCTGGGAATTGAACTCAAGAGTGCTCTATCACTGAATTACATCCCCAGTCTTTTAAATTTATTTTTGTTTTGAGACAGTTTTGCTAAGTTGCCCATGCTGGGCTTGAATTTGAGATCCTCTTGTCTTAGTCTCCCGAATAGCTGGGATTACAAGCATGTGTCACCATGACTGGCAAAGAGCAGATTTTTAACTGCGAACACTGTATAATAAAAATACCACATCTTTATTTTGGTGCCAAGATGTGGAGGCCACACAACATAAAGTCCCTCAGCAGGGTCAGTTCCAGACTCAATACAATGAGATTATGTAGCGCACCATGCTCTACCAGAATTAGGCACTATCTTTCTTGACATGGGGTTGTGACATCACTTGTACAACACTGAGAAAACTACACAAGAACATAAAAATGTCAAAGCCCACAGGGGAAGGTCTTTACCCTTGTCTAACGGCCTGTGACAAGTTTGCTAGACAAAGCAAAACCCAAACGCTCAGATGTTTCTGCTGCCCATTGGTCTGCTAGGAGGGAAGTATCACTCACCCAGTGTACCAACCCACGAAAAGGTGAAGGGACAAGCTTCTACTATGTTACTACCCACCAGGTATCAGAAACCCTGCTAGTCTCATGTTAAGGGGACACAGAGAAAGACAGCTCTCCAAACGGCCTGCTGCCCTCGGAGGTGCAGCAGCAGAGAGGAATGAGCTTGCAAAGGCAGAGTGAAGCAGCAATGGCAAAGTAGGGGACTTCAGACTAATGGGAAGTGAATAAGGCTTGGACACAGATAATCAGAAGACATCCACAGGGCAGGAGGGGAGAGGGTATTTTGCACTGCATTTCATGAAACAGTATGTGTGACCCAGAATATAGATTCCCTATGGCTTCCTCTGTCAGAAGCAAAACTTAGACATAGCCTTTGCAGGGACCTGGCCCACTGCAGTGAAGCCATTTTCCTCAGGGGACAGCTTTCTGCTCACACTCGGTGCAGTTTCCAGTATAGCAAGGAGAATATCCAGCTAATGAGTCTGTGCCTTTTTATCACTTATTCTGGATAAGAATGGTTCCTCTGTCCTAAAATTGGCAACAGGGCATCAGCTAAAGGGCTAGAATATTGTCAAGTTTTCCACGTCTACTTACAAATGACTACTGCTTTCCACAAGGTCCTTGTCATGGATCACAACACCAAACGGTGGAAGACGAGATGCTACCAGGCCACAAAGATTTGATTTTCTCTCATATCCCCTGGGCTTTAAACACCAGGCTGCCATCAGGACTGCCTGTTTTAATACCAATAAGGCCATTTTTCACCAATGCTTTAAGGACACAATACGAAAACGTTCTATTTGGGGGGACAGGAGATACTGGGGATTGAATCTAGGACACAGTGCATGTTAAGTGCATGCTCCACCCCTGAGCTCCCCACCCTAGCTGGAGAAGGGTCTTCTCTGAACACGGCCCAGAGGTAGACAGGTCAGCAGGTTGGCATATGGAGGGCACACAGTCTACTCACTCTTTGGTCAGAAGGGGACAGGACTTGAGCAGGAAGCGGGACAGCCCTGAGTCCTGGAAGTAGAGGTCAGGTGGGGCTGTGGGGCTCTTCAGGTTCAAACACCGGACGATCACGTACAGTACGGCAGCCACTGCGGCCAGTTTCACCCCGTCAAACACGGCTGGGAGCTCAGGAGTGTCCATCATGGCATTCATCTTGATCTGGGGAGCACAGGGACAGGTCTGAGGAGAGGTAGAGCACACCACACAACAGAGGCACATCCTGCTATGAGCAGGACACACGTGTGTCCACAGCGCACACCCAGGAAGACATCATCAGTACCTTACAACCGCTGACATGCTGGCAGTCACCCAATTACAGACACATAGCCCTGGGTGCTCATAGACTGAAGTTAGCATGGTTCTCTTTCTCTAATTTCATGAGCATTTCCGAGATAAGCAGATTGGAAAATGCTGACAATTGTGCCTTTTTGAGAGTAGGAAAAATAAAACTAGTGAGAGAGGCAGGCATAGGACTGGGGCAGTATGCTGATTTCTGTGAAGAGGCCACCTCAAAGTGCTCTGCGTACTTAATCTGCACCTGGAGCAGCAGGTGTGCATTAAGTGCTATGTTTACAGCTTTGGGTTGAAAGGTAAATGGGGATGCGGGTGCCAGGTATGCTGCCCTGCCTGCTTACCCTGCCTCTCTGTTTTCAGAGCAGGCTGAGCAGAAGCAATCTCAGCCTGCCCCAGCCATCTGCTCTTTAGAGGCCCTGGTGCTGGAGTCTAGTTCTGACTCAGTCCAAAGACACAGTAGCCGTGACTCTGGGGGTTTCAGGCAGTGTGGCAATAAGTGTGGCAATTTTTCTTTTTTCCTGTAGCCACTAGTACAAAATTAAGCTAAAGGTGAACCAAATTTGACCACTAGACCAAAAACTAGAATTCCAGCATAGAAACTTTATATGCATATGACATTCCCTAAATACCCCTAATATTCATGTTTTAAAGTAGCTTTACTTTACATATAAAACACACACACACACACACACCTTGGACTAAACAAATGTAACAGTAACAAAACTCCAGCCTTTTCCTTGCTGCTCAGCTGAGTAACACAGCATCAGATGTTACTTTAAGAATCAGGGAAAACACAAGCTAATGAAGGAGGAGGAGGACAGGAAGAGGGGGGAATGAGAGAGGACGAAGGAGAAGGAGAGGAATAAGAGAAAGGGGAAGAGAAGAAGGAGGAGGAAGATAAAAAAGAAGAAAATGGTAACTCCTACAGCCCAGGTATCTATGGCAACGGCTTCCCCTGGAATGATTTCAAGTAGCCTCTGTGAAAATCAGTTGTTATGAGAACTCTGGTAGACAAGGATGGAGACAAAACAGGCAGGGCAAACAATCTCCAAAAAACGAGTGGGGTGTAGAGGACTCAATGCTCCTGAGACCTAAGGCAGGTCCAGAGAGGCCGTAGGAACCCTTTTCTAAAATCAAGGCAACTTTAGCAAATACAGGTTCTAAAAACACTGCAGATGATCTCTGGCAAGGGTTCTCAACTTGGTGAGGAAAGAAAATCAATGATCGTAGTTGTTTAAGTATACTCCCTCCATTAGGGCAAGAAAAGTTTTGTTTGTTTTTAGTGGTACTGAAGATTAAAGCCAATGCCTTCATATTGACTCATGCTCAACAAATACCCAAGGTAAAGCAGTGGCTGGTTAATTATGGCTTTTAAATCTAAGAAGTGGAAGGCCTACAATAAAAATCTATCAGAAATCACAAAATTTCTCTGACTGTGTGCTGGGAATATGAATCTGGAGAAGTTCTTTCTTGTATCCTTTGTTGGAAAGGGAACAGGGTAACACAGGGTGTGGGGTGTGGCTCAGCAGTAGGGTCTTTGCCTGGCCTGTGGGCCCTGGGTTCCGTCTCTAGCACTGAAGAAATATTGCCCAGTAGTGCGGGGGATCAAGGTACCAGTGCACATTGGTTTAGTAACTTTTATGGAATTAAAAAAGAAATCATCTGCTTCCCACTTCTACTCCATGTTTACTAACATATGAGGAGGTAGAGAGAGACAAGAAAAAAGAGAGTTTTAGCAAAACATACCTATGTCACTTGTTCCTCTCAGGGCGAATATTAATTTTCCTTGAAGAGTTGTACAATTGGGCTGGTCAGGTCAGATCTCTTATTCAAATTAACCTAAAAGATGAAAAAAAGATTGGAGGGTGATTTTTTTTTTTTTTTTTTGTACTGGAAATTGAACTCCGGACCTTATGCTTGCTAGGCAGGTGCTTATGCCGCTGAGTTATATATCTGGCCCGAGCGTGATATTTTATTTTATTTTATTTTTTTGGTACCAGGGATTGAACTCACAACCTCATGCCTGTCAGGCAGGCACTCACACTACTGAGCTAAATCCCCAGCCCTTCCGAGGGTGATATTTTAAAGAATGAGAAAATAACTCTTCAGTTGAAGTGAAAACAGTCAGCATTTCTCTGCACTTAATGTCATGAGGAAAAAAGACAATTTTGTTTTGTTTTGTTTTTGAGGCAGGTTCTCACTATGTGTCCAGGCTGGCCTTGTACTTGCTGTATAGCTCAGGCTGGCTCACAATCCTCCTGCCTCAGCCTCCTGAGTACTGGGATCATAACTGTGCACTACCATGTCTGGCAATTTCTTTAACACATGTGCCATCCTTGTGGTCATTTGGTTACTTTCACACCTGCTGGGGGAAGCCCTGTGTGGCAGGCTCTCCATGGCTTTCATGACAAGTTGTCTGCAGGGCTCTCTGTCCCGGCTAAAGCCAACCTACACTGCTTTTATACATCACCTTCTAACATGCCCTTCAGCAATGCATAGTAGCACAGGCAGCATATATCTATGTGGCCAGTGTAATAACTGAGTGAGGCCTTAGGTCAAGACAGTGCAGCCAGCTGATGCATTCCTTCTCTTCCAAACATGTGGTCACGGCAGGAAAAATGTGAGCCGAGAAAAGCAAAGGGGAGAGATGGACTCAAAAACAAGAGCAGAGCTCAAGACTGAGCTGAAAGCAATAGATATGGGGCTTCAGCACCTCCAAGGTTTGCGCCTGGACGGGGGTCCCAGAGGTTGGCTGCTGAAGGGCACCGGAAGCAAGTATTCACTGTGGGATGAGGAGCCAGAGTCCTGAGCCCCGTTGAAAATATGCTAAAAAAAAAAATCTATAGATTCCAAAGCAGCAGAGGAAGCCAAAACAAGAACATGGGGAGACAGCCAATATTTATGTAGTGCTGTCTTTGAGCTTGTATACACCAAGCTCTGTTCTTCATAATTCATGCAAACTAACTCTTAATCCTTCCCATGCCAAGTGAGGTAGAGAGGATTATTACCCTATGTTACAGATGAGAAAACTGAGGTCTAAGAAGTTTAACTATTTGCTTGAGGTGATAGGTAGAAAAGCCAGAATTTATCCCTGGTTCCAGAGACTATGCTTTTAACCACTATGCTATGCTACGTGAAAGCAAGAAAGAAAGAAGCAAACAAACAGACAACTGACTGGCTTGGCCAAAGTCACTGTAAAAGCTGAGTGGGATTCAAGCCTTGTTTTTTTTTCCTGATTCCACCACAGCAGAAGAAGAAAATGTCAGTCAAAGGAGAATCTCAGTTAACTTTCCCAGTAGTCCTGCTCAGCTTTACATTCTTATGATCTCCTCACAAGACAAATTAGCCACAGTGGTGAGGCGGGGGTTGCCGAGCAGGGTCTCCAGCCACAGGACAGGGCCTCCAGATCCCGCCGGGCTCAGTTGCTGGCAGAGAAACAGGCCTGAGGCAGACCTGAGATCCCAAACTGGCAGCCCATGGGCTGGTAGAGTATACCAAACTATCGACTTGTCAAGTTATAAACACTGGGAAAGTTCAGATAAAAATCTAGAGTTTTGGTTTCACTTAAAAAAAAAAAGTCTAAGATTTGGCAAGATGGAGCCAGCATTCCCACATGGCAACAAAAGACAGGCCTGAGCAGCGCCGCCCCTTCAGATGAGGCAGAGGCTTTCTCCAGTCCTCAGCACTGGTCCCGTACACCCTTATTACCTACAACCCTGGCTCATGGCCCACTCTAATTGTTTTTAGTACCTGAATGAGACCTGTAAGCATTGGAATATGCAACTCTTAGAGAAAATGGAGGTCTCTTCTAGCTCTGGAGACGTTTATACTGATCAAACATTTAAAAAAAATATGCTATTAAGTACAAGTGAAAATTCATAGAAAAAGAGGGAAGGACAGAGTGGTAAAGCTTACAGAATAACAAAATGTAGTACCTTTTGTTGACTGATATTTAACTATTGATTGAAGTCTACTTATACTTTTAGCTTTCTCCATTAACTATTTGAGATGGCTTCAATAAATACTAGACATAGACAGACAGAAACAGACAGAGAAAAACTCGGAAATGTATCTGACTGCTGATTCCAAGAATAAGTCTCCCCTTTATCCTTAGTAACAGAACCTGGGAATGTGAAAAAACAAAATTTGGAATATGAGAAAACCATCATAATCCAGCTTCCCTTGCAGCTAACTGAATCCATGGGACTAAATTCTAGTCAATTTTGGAAGTATTGGAGTATTTCAGCCTTTTGTCTCTGTGCATAAATACCTGAAAAAAAATTAACTTAGAGGAGGAAGGATTTATTTTGGCTCACAGTTTCAGAGGTTTTGATTCCTGGTTGGCTGGCTCCAAGGTACAAAGATCATGGCAGAAGGGTCTGATGGAGGAAAGTTGCTCACCTCATGACAGCTGGGACATGGAGTGAGCAGGAAGAGAGCAAAAGAAAAGATACACCCTTCAAAGGCACACCCGCCATGATGTACTTCCTCTAATAGGGCCCCGCCTCCCAACAGCCCACTCAATTATGAACACATCAATGGACTGACCCTTGATGAGACTGGTTCCCTTGTGATCCAATTACCTTTCAAAAGCCCCACTTCTGAACATATGAGACTTTTGGGGAATGTTTTAGATCTAAGCCATAATAGTGTAATATCTAGGAAGGCTCCTCAAAAGGCAGAGAGTTGATCCTCTGTCTTTCCTTTTCCCTTCCTGCCTCCCTGAAATGCAGACAATATGGATGCAATTCTGACAGCCACCTTGGGCAACGAGTGCCCAAGGAGCCCCATAAAGATGACAGTAGAATAGAAAGACAGTAATTTGTGTTCCTGACAATTTAGTGGAGCCACCATATCAGACCTAGATCACCTGTCTCAGGATTTCTTTCACATGAGAGAATCATTTACATCACTGTTATTTCTAGACCTTTTTATTCTACAATTTTCAGTGATATACAAGGACATATTGTATACCTAAATTGAAGTGTTATAAAGCACTGGCAATTTCTCTGTTTTTCTACTTTCCAAAATTCATCATGATTTTAAATACTTTGATATCAGAAGAAAAACTTTAAGGGCCAGGGTTAGCTCAGTGACAGAACATATGCCTAGCATGCATGAAGCCTTGGGTTCAATCATTGGCACTGTACAAAGAGAAAAAAGAAAAAAAAAAGTTTTAAAATAGCAACTAATACGTGGGGCCACCATAAGACATAAGACATAATAAGGTACTAATAAGACATAAGAGCCGGGCGTGGTGGCGCACGCCTTTAATCCCAGCACTCGGGAGGCTGAGGTAGGCGGAGCGTTGTGAGTTCGAGGCCGGCTTGGGCTACAACGTCAGTGTAAGGCCGGCCTGAGCTACATAGTGCGACCCTGCCTCGAAAAACCAGGGCCAGGAGTTTGGCTCAGTGGCTTAAGTGCCTGCCCTGGCAGGCGCAAGGTTGTGAGTTCAATCCCTGGTGCCGCAAAAACAAAACAAAACAAAACAAAACAAAAAAAAAAGACATAAGAAAACCCGTACAAGGAAAATACATATAACAACATATATAACAGTCACGTGTGTGATCCAGCTTCAAATGTCTCTGAGCCTTGTCACTGTCAGGGGAAAGAGGAAACCCAGCCAGACCAGTGGTCTCCCAATAGAAAGAGAGCAGCAGACTGTGCTCTTGGCCCAGACACATAACATACTCAGTGGAAACAGGGGTTTGGGGGCTCAGAATTATTTTTAAAATATGTGTGACTTTATATAAGGGGACCTTGAGTGGTGTGATAAACAGTGTCTTCCTACAATTTTTATTTTTGAATAGCAAACGTAGCAGGTAACTGTTGCAACCCTTGAAAAATATCAAGGTTTTAAAACAGTTAAATGCAGGAAAGGCAATCCTAGGAGTGATTTAGGATCACTGTGGCCCACCAACACAGCTGGGATTTAGGCTCGAACTGGATCCACATGTCCCTGTGGCATTTTCCTTAAATGTCGCTGGCTTAAGTACCTAACTAACTACTGTGTGCCAACTATTGTGCAGGATGGCAATCAAGTGGAGTTCACATTTTAACTGAGGAGAAAAGTTTGTTACAGATCTACGTACTTTAGAAACTTGGAGATAAGAATAGTACAGGAAGCTGGGAGTGATAGTGCACTCCCGTAATCCCAACACTTGGGAGGCTGAGCCAGGACGATCCTTGCAAGTTTGAGACCAGCCTTAGCTACAGAGTGAGCCAAAGGCCAGCCTGAACTGCATAGTGAGACCCTGTCTCAAAAAGACCAAGAAAAAAAAAAAAATTCAGGAAAAAATTAAACAGGGAAGGATTTACGGAGCAGCTAGAACTGGGTATCAGTGAATGAAGTGTAGGATTTAGAAGTATGTGTGTATGAAATTGTGTAACGCATGCCTATCTATCTATTCAGGAGTTTGCAGTAATTTTAGAACAAAACTCTTAACACTCATTTCAACTTATCCACTTATCTTGCACTTTATCTTATGGTGCTTTTTATTTCCTAGTCCAACCTGCCACTAGTCATATTCTGAACTTGTCCTAGACATAACAAATTCAGATTGCATTGCACTATTTGGTGTGCCCTTCTCTCTTTCCAGGCAAGTAAAATCCAGTCAAAATGAGCACAGGGCAGTCTAGACTGGGAAACAAAGTCAGAAAAACTAGTAGACAGGGTATGAGAAGATAGAAAGTCAAGGTTTGTCCAACCCACCCCATCTCTGCTGCCATCTCAGGATATGTTGTGATACTCTGGGCTTTCTGTGCATCTGATTCATCCTTGAACCCTTGCCGCTATTGCATAGGTGGGATTTAGGTGCTGTAACTGATAGTTAGACGCCATCTGTAGTCTCTACATTGACAAAGGAACCCAAGGCACTGACATGTCCAACAGCTGTTCATTAAAAGAGCTTTAAGGTTTCCCTTGGTCTTTAAGGCACGCTCAACCAGTATTTCCATCAATGGCTAAGGCCCAGGTTGTGCCTCCATCACTTCCCACTGCTTGCCACAGCCAAGAGCATCAATTTAAGATGAAGGCCCAGAGCAGGAAAGACAGCTCCAGTTTAGGGCTTGAGGACTTGTGGGCTAGTTTAGCCTGCTCTGTCCCTTCCTGCCTGGTGACTTTGAACAAGTCACTTAACCTCTGGCGCCCTAAACGCCTCATGTGTAAAATGAGCAGAATGGATTAGAAGTAGCTGACGCCAATCAGGGTTTCTTTCAGTTCAAAATGTCTGAGATTCTAGGGATAGAATTTCAGTCCTTGGCTAAAAAGCACAAGAAAAAAAATCTCTACTTTGTCACAGAACACAGCCCCTGCGTTCCACCCTGCTCCTTAGACCATACACAACAAAACTCGTCAGGATGAGGAATGCTTATTTGTCACTTCTTCAGATAAACTCAGCATTTATACATTTTAGGAGCATCATTTATGCCAATAATTCCATCATTTTACTCCAGTAAGTGTCCCAAAATATTAGTTATTACCATCACCACTACTAGATTCTCCATTTTGCCTCTGTAAATGATGTAATCTGACAGAAATCACCACAAAAGACACACTTTTCTCACCAACACAAAGGCCACAGCCCATTGCAAAGACTGGCTGACTGACTGAATGGACTTCCTCCCATGAGTCTAAAATTAATCCTGGGAGGTACTCTTCTTGATTCTTCTACAATGAGCCATGTTGGATTTCCTAAGTTCCTGGGTGAAAGATGGTGACACCAAGACCCCTAAATAGCTCCAACATCTGTTGTTCCTGTTTCTGTGCTAAAAGGGGTCCCTTAGCATACACTTTCTCTCCTGGCCTAGGCCAGGCTGCTCCTCAGCCATACCTCCTCCTCCCCGCAGGGAAACCTGCTCAGCACCCCCGGGCCAGCACAGGGACCTCTGGCAGGCTTCATCCCCCACAGCTACCCTACGGGGTGTCAAGAGGTACCAGAAGGCCACAGCACTGTGCCATATATGTGTTCCTGACAATATGGTCTGTCTCCACCCCATGTCAGCCCAATCTTTCAGCCTTTTTGGTGGCCATAAAAGAATCAACCCTAATGTTGGCACCATAACATGTCTAAGGAGAAAGCAGGCAGGAAAAGGGCCGGCTTCTTCCGTTATCTGCTGCTTAACCAAGGGAATCAGAGCTGTGATAGTAGAAAAAAACAAAAGTCATGCTGCAGGAGCCAGCTTTCTCTGACACACCCAGAGAAGATGCCAGAAGGCCCAGCATCCCCTCCTAGACATGTCTTTCCACCTGTGGAGGTCTTCTGTAGGTGGGCTGGAACCCTCAGAAGAACCACAGGGGCTTTCCAGACAGGGCCTCTTCCACCCAGAATATATGTGTCCCTGACAACCTGACATCCTTGGGTAGATAAGCACCTTGGCCAGCAGCTCACAGAACCACCTCTAGCCCGACCATGTTGGTCTAGGCCTGCATGTCCTTCTCTTCTATGGGAGGAAGTATTTGGGGTACTCAGACACTCAGGTTTCGACACGCAGGTTCCTCCCACTACCTCTGCCTACAGCCCAAAGTGATGGGCAAGAAATGGCAACAGCAGGGCCAATCTTGTTTTTTGTTTGTTTTGTGGGACTGGGGATTGAATCCAGGACCTTTGTACTGAGCAACACCCCCAGTTCTTTTTTACTTCTCATTTTGAGACCAGGTCTTGATAAATCACTAAATCGTCTAGACTAGGCTTGAACATGTGTTCCTCCTGCTCACCTTCCCAGAGTGCTGGCATCCAGGCATACACCACTTCAGCTAGTCTTTTTTTAAAAAAATTTTTATGTATTGTGTGTGTGTGTGTTTGTGTGTGTGAGAGAGAGATTAGGGATTAGGGATTGAATCCAGACCCTTCTCACTAAACTGCATCCCCAGCCCCCCTCCCCCTTTTATTTTAAATTTTGAGACAAGGTCTTGCTAAATCACAAAATTGCACAAACCAGACTCAAATTCATAATCCTCCAGCCTTGGCCTCCCAGAGTGCTGGGATGCTCGGCATCACCATCATGCCCACTCCAATCCTGTTTCCAAGAGACGCCAAGACACGTTTTGTATTGAACATTAAGCACCAAGGACCTGGCTGCTTTCCTTCTGCTGCTGCCACCCCAAATCCCAGGGCTGCCCTGGAGCTCAGCAGGTTCTGGTGCTGGGAGTGACTGGGAAGTGGGGGAGGGTGTGGAAAGTGAGAGAAAGGAGAAGGCTCCGCACTGATCTAGTCAACATCTCTTACAAAACAGATCCTACAAGGCCAGACATACTTTAGGAAAAGAAAGACGCAAGAACTGACAGACAACTAACTACATTTATGTTAATGTTGCTGATTGTTCAAAATTAAGACCTTGCAACTGTCTTTTTGTGCAGGCTCACTCAGGTGATAAGAGTTTATTTAATCATATTCCTTTGCAAAGTCATAAGGTCACGAATACTCAACCTGCTCTTAGAAAATGGCCTACAAGTTCCTAGTACTAGAAAGAAAGTTACCCGAAGCAAAGAAATGTGCACTTTACATTGAAATGTCAGGAATGGCTACTAACCCAGGCACTTTCACAACAGAAACTCCCTAAACTAAAAATACTTGAAGATTGAGTCACCAGTCAGCAGCACATTTGCTTAAGCACTTTTCCCATGCCCTTGCTGAGATGCCTGAGGGAAGCTGGCCAGCTTGCCCCTTCACGACAGAGCAGGACTTTCTCCTACAGAAGGAACGCAGAGCGCTTAGGAAAATCACAAGCAGAACTCTGCTGTCTCTGAGAAACCAAGCCATGCCGGAGAGCAGACAGAAAACCGTTAAGCGAGGTGCTTCCTCTGTGGAGAGTCTAGAACCTGAGAGGAGGACAGGCGCTTTCACAGAGAGATTCCATAGCTCTAAACAGTGTGCTTAAAGACAAATCAAAACAAAAAGCTGTATAGGTTTTTGTAATTAAATTCTGTAATGTCAAAAGCAAAATCTCAGCTTACCAGAACCCAACCAACTCAAGTGGCTATAGTTTACTGGCATTTTCAAGGATACAGCTGAGGAGAAGTGTAGTTCCAGATTCACGGCACACAACAAGCTCCTGGGGTGCCTCCTGGGAATAGCACAGAGCTTGCACTGCCCCAGCCCCACCCACCATGTTTACAAACATAGAGGGAGGAAACCCGGACAGAAGGATCCCTCACCTAAAAGAACTCAGTGAGGCAGGCAGAGAAAGTCTTACCCACAGCTGCAACAGCAAAGAACTTACGTCTACTCCCTCGATCCCATTAATAAAGTAAAAATACAAGGGAGTCCCAGTTCCTGAGTGTTCTGCTTTCCCACCACCCTGGAGCCAGACCATGGAACTGGTTAATACCTATGCTCTCAGGCCCGGAATGGGAATGTGACTACAGGCAAAGCGCTGGGCCTCCCTGGAGGAGAGACGGGTTCTGCCTGCCTGTCTTCCTGCCTCTCTCAGCTCAGCTGCCCTTAGAGGACGAATTCTCAGGCCTCAGCCACCACAGCCTGCAGCCTGAGAACAGAGAGCGGAAGCAGCTCCAGGTTCCACGTCCTTCCGACACTGACACTGATGGAGGTTCTGGTGGCAGGAGCAGACACCTCGCAAGTATCTGAAGGACGCTCTCCTTACCTCTGCTTTATAAATACCTCAGATGCCACAAGTTGAACAGGATCTCCTGCCAGTTTAGAGCAGCAGGCTTGGAGGTCACATGGATTTCACAGTGACCCACTCTCAGAAGACTGATGCTACCAGCAAGTGCAGGTAAATATGGAGGACAGATTTGTGCTCAGGACCTTGGGCTAACAGTGAAAGGTCGCTGTGAGGTGGCCGCCCACGAGTGCTGAACAAGCCAGCTCCAATACCCAGCCTCGAGGAAGCCCTTCCCAGCTTAGCTACTGAGAGCTGAAAGGGCCTCACCCCACCTTCCGGACACAACACAAGCAGAAGGATCCAGAAGTGCAGGATTCTTGATGTCAGAGGAGGGAGGGGATCCCCTGTGAGTCTCTACACGGCTTGCTTCCAGCAGCATCTACAATGATCTCCCCCTACCCAACATGCTGAGCAGCACTTGGCCTTTCTTGGAATTTTGAGGCTTAGACAAAGAGCCCATTTGGTATAACTGAGTGACACAGGCTTTAGAATCAGAGGATTTGGGTTTGAGCCCAGGTTCTGCCAAGTAATCTTGGGTGAGTCATCTAAACCCTGAAAGTTTGTGTTTTTTTCTAAAACCAGGAGAAGGGAAATTCATTATGCCTTATTGTGGGAAAGAAGTTGATGAAATCATGTGTGCTAAAAAAAATTTTATAATTATAAATACCCACAAATATACTCAAAATAAAGGTTGTAAAATGTTTGGAGTTCTTTAGAGGAAAACTGCCTTATTAAAAATGTGAAGATGGCCAGGGATTGAGCTCAGTGGCTGAAGTACTTGCCTGGTAAACGCAAGGCCGTGAGTTCGACCCCTGGTACCAAAAATAAAAAAAATAAAAAAATAAATGTCAAGATTAGAAAAATGTTAGTTTTAAAGTGACTGCTCAGGAATTTTAACACACAAAGAGCACGGAAATTAGCCTCCTGCACTGAGGACACTGAGAAACCTGAAAAAATAGCGATTCAGAAGGAAGCACCCTGGGTTGGCATATTTTGGGGGTTTGAGCTAAGCAGGTTCCTTTTCTAGGTAGACAGAAGTTCACACCCTCAGATGCCCGCATCTTCCCACATTGCAATCCATGCCTCACTGTTGACCTGGCCAGGGCTCCTCTGGTCTCCCCTTCTGGAAGCGTTTCCTCTGTCTTCTTTACAGCTTGAGGGGACCCACCCTGACTTCCTCTGTCAATTTTGTTTGTGGGTTTTTTTTTTTTTTCCTGATACAGGGTCTCCTTACATAATTCAGGCTGGCCCTGAACTCACAGTGATCCTCCTGCCTCAGCCTCCTGAAAGCTGGGATTATAGGTATGTGCCACAATGCCTGGCTCTCTGTTAGTTTTGGTCAACTTTTGTTGTTTGATTTTGTCAGCTGTAATAGGCAGTGGGCTGCTCTGTGTCCACCTCTAGTCTGCTTTTATGCAACAGGCAATCCCACAAAGTAGGTGCCCACATGACGCAGAGACAATAGGGTGAGAGAAATGGCATGGTAATGGGGACAGTGAGTCATCATGGAGTGAAGCTGCAGTGCAACTCTTACAAGGGGCATTCCAGGCACCAGCAGGGAAGACGGTGCCTCAGGTAGGCTGCGTGGCCGCATGCCTGGGGCCCACACATGATGCCATCTGTGCCTATGAGGGACTGACACGAGGCTGCAGGTATGACAGGCCTTTCCTTGGCTCTATGTTCCCAGCCCCACAGCTGTGTTGATCAAATGCTGTTATCTACCACTGGAGTGACACCACCAGCAGCCCTCAGCAACATCCAACCAGCTTTCATACCTGCTGAACTAGAGAGGAACCTCACGGGGGCCCATCGCCTCCTCCAGGCCCCAAGATCACAGCTGTCCCCTTCAGATTCTGTAAATGCAACTAGAAAACATGCTAGTCTCATCTCTACACAAAAGTGATGATTCCTATCTGTTTCATCACTACTGTGGACTCTGGTTGATACCCTCCTAATTCAATCTTCCCATTTAAATTCTATGTAGAGTGATTGAAAGGGTGTTGAGCACATACTGGGCATCTGTAAATATTTACCGGTTGACTGAGTCTTGGGAAAGGCATTGGCCCAAAACATCCCCACCGTGATCCCTTGAACAGGATTTTGTTACAGGAGACGATTCCATTGGGCCTCTAAGGGTACCCACCACACCACTGTGTATTGAGAGAAAGCTCAGTGTGACCTGTGACATCAGCAGCTTTTGGACATTTTAAAGAACATTTTAAAGGTCATGAAAATAATTACCTGTCCCACACAAGAGTTTTCTGCCTTCCAACACTCAGAGGATTTATTTTTCAAGGCCATATTTCTTCCCCTTTTCCCTGTTTGTCTGAAGAACATCCTACTAGGTTGAAAAAGGTATAAATCTACTTCAGAACTGCTATCTCACAGATGAGGAAAGATAATTCAAAGCAAAGCTAGGGTGCTCTCAGTAGCAAGAGAAAGAAAAGGCCCCAACAGGGAGAGGAGGTGGAAACCTTCCCATTGGCTGCTGGAGTTCAGATAAACACTGGAATAGCACAGAAGGCCTGTGACTCCCACCACTCAGTCCAATCAGTCAATGCAACAAAATTGTCTATGGGATTTCCTAACTATGTGATATGACCTGATTTGGTCCAGAAAGTATAAATCTGAATAGCATTAACCCTAGGTTAACCCAGACCACAGTGTTGGTGAAATTATAAAATAGGGTTGGTTCCCTTTTCAATATCTAAGGAAAATCGAAAAACCCTCCATCCAACGTCTGTGTGGTGGTCTGAAAACAAATTTGGGGAACAGGTCAGAACAACTGGTGTTATAAAGATTTGCACTTTGTGGCGAGGCTTTTTCTGGTGTGCACTAATGGCAATTCATGGGCTCTGGGGACAGGCAGATCCGGCCCGGTCACAGTTATACTACACACTAGTTGTGTGACTTGGGGAAAGTTTCTTAATCTGTGGTACTTTAGTGTCCTTATCATTAAATGGGGATAATAAGGCCTTCTGTGCAGAGTCGCTGAGGCATGCATGAGGCAGAGCAGGTCAGGAACCCACACCAGAGCACCCTGCTAGAGCAATAAAAATTAAAAACACCCACAGTGTGAACACGCAGTGGTGTGCTCACCAGAAAAAGCAAACATGGGGCTCCTCATCCACCAAGGTATAGTCCAATCTCTGACTTGCTTGTGATTTTAATCACACCAACTTTCAGACCATCAGTTTCGGTATCACCTGCCATGGTTTGGGAATCAGATGCTAGGGATGGGGTACAGTAGTGCTCTTTGGCTTGATAACATTATCTTTAACTTGTATCTTTTTTAAAAAATTTTTGGTATCAGAAATTGAACTCAGGATCTAACTCATATATCTTTACACCAATGACAGAAGTGGATAATAACAAAGTTTCCTAGAGTGGGGGCTCTGCAGTTTCTCAAGTGTTGTGATTTTAACATATTACCTCATTTATTCCTTAAGTCACAAAATGTACTGGCATTGACAACGGAGACCAAGTGCATAATTTACTATTCACAAAGCATATTCTCAGACATTACCTCAGTCAGTACTCACAACAACAGCTAAGGGAGCTATTATGAATATAAGTAAGGAAGTGGAGGCCTGGGGGCCCTCCCTGTGGAAAGCTTTAAGAACACACAGAAGGAAGGTACCTCCCCATGTTAGAACCCCTCACAGAGCTGAACAGTTCCCACCACTCCAATTCCCTTGACAAAAGCCCTATAAAGGTTCTTCCAGTCAAAGAGAGACATAAAGAAATTCACATTCCTATGGCAGGGAGCTCTGTGGCGACAAAGTCAAGATTTCACTTTGCAATTTCAGTACAATATCTGGCTTTGTGTGCAAAATCAGTAATAATCACAGATGGGTGATACTAATGACAGAGCGAGGGAAAGGGATTGTTTTCTAAACTGAGGAAAATATCCCTGGCTATCATCTACTTGGCATTTTCTCTCATCTTACTATTGTGAAGGGTACATTTTTCATTGTCATTGACAAGAATGAGAGAGCACTTATTTTACATGACAGTAACAGAGGAGGAAGTGTAGCCAGGATATCTGGAACATGAAATGCTGAAGTCTACAGTGTGAACACAGTGTGGGCCACACAGGGAGGTAGGAAGGACTGGAAGCTTAGTGTGTGCTCACGGACAGCCTTCCCTGGGCCAAGCATGGGCCGACAGGGACACAGTGAGTTCAGATGCCAGGAACAATCCTGAGGGCACAGTCCCAGCAAAGGATCCAGAAGAGAAAGAACTCCATTAGTGCCTGCTAAACAAATGAAAAGAAAGAAAGAAAGAAGAAGAAGAAAAAAAAACCTTCCTAGTTCTGAAGATTCTAGGACTCCCACAGTCCTAGAAATAATGTATTTCCCCCAACTTTTAGGGTACAATAATTTGGATACATTGGATATACGAGAAATGTTGGTAAGATAACAAACGATGCATGTGGCAATTGGTTAAAATGCAGCATTCCATGTTAAGTGACTAAAGCAAGGAGCAGAATAGTATGCACAGTATGCTACCAGTTATATAAAATAGAAGAAGATATGGATGTAAACACATATTTACTGCACTGTGCATAAAATAGTGTAGCCCACACTTGGCCTAGAGGAGCATCTGGATGCCTCTTAGAAGTGCTATGGTGACAAACTCAAGATTTCACTTCACAATTTCAGTACAATATCCAGCTTTGCATGTAGAGTCAATAATAATCATGGATAGGTGATGTTAACAACTGTCCAAGGGAAAGGGACTGTTTTATAAATTGCAAAAAAATATACAAGGTACTAGTAACAGTCTTCTCCAGTCATTGCTTCTGGGGAAGAAGGATTTTCACTCTTCACCATGATGCACCTTTTGAATGTTCTATCATGTGAATGTAACTCCTGTTGAAAAGGACATAAATCTCTACAAGGTACCCAGTTTCTTCATTAAGAGAAGAAAAGAAAAGGGGACCCATAAAAGACATAAATGGTAGAACAACAAATCACAGTGTGTAATTCTTTTTTTTTTCTTTTTCTTTTTTTGGTACTGGGGATCGAACTCACAACCTCGCACCTGCCAGGCAGGCACTTAGGCCACTGAGCTAAATCTCCAGCCCTATCTTTTCAGACAGGGTCTCACTATACAATTCAGGCTGGCATTGAAATCACTTTGTAACCCAGGCTGGTCTTGAACTCACAATAATCTTCCTGCCTCAGCCTCCCAAGTGCTGGGATTACAGGCGTGTGCCACCACACCCAGCACAGTGTGTAATTCTTATTTGAATACTGATTCAAAAAAATTAAACTTAAATAACTTGACATTTTTAAACAATTGGAAATTTGAACAATGACTGAATATTTGATATTAACATAATTATTAACTTTTTTAAATGTAATAATGGATATTTACTAAAATAGCCTATATCTTTAAAAGACATTATGGAAATATTTATATATGCAACTGTATGACATTTAGGATCTACCTCAAAATAAAAGCACGCAGGGGGAAGTGGCTTGGGGAATACAGGAACTTCCAGTTGTCATGATTATCAGTAAAGCTGATGATGGTGACAGGGCCTGACTGACTGTGTACTTCTTATGCCTTTATAATTCTCCTAATAAAAATATAATAAATGAATAAGTGATTACTTATCATCAGGACAAATATTATTGGTAGCCATTGAGGTCCAAGCTCACCCTCAACTTTCAGCTGCAGTGAAGTTGTCTGACAACAAATAAGCTTCCAGTTGCTGTCTGTCGCACCATCCTGGTAAGTGTTCAGATCATACAAATATCAATAAGTAAACTTTATTGCTCAATTAAAAAATAAATTACTTTAGGAGGGCCCTATCCCATTAGTGTGAACAGTAAGTATTGGCTCTGTGTGTACGCAGCCTCCAGAAAGCATCTTCTCCAAACCTAGCCATAATTTTTGTTGCTTGACTTGAGAGTGCTTCTCAAATTCTCCAAATCACGTTAACACTTTCTAGGTCTAAACAAACAGGATCTCCCTAAGGCAAGAACTCAGCTAAGTCAACTAACCCTTCACTTGCACTCAATTAATATTTCTAGAGTTTGGCATGTGAAAAGGAGCCATGGTCAACACATATAAGACACTGCGGCCTCCCAGGTTCCTGCACTGGGGTCTTTCAAATTTAGAAACCAAATGGCCCTTGCTGAGGGGAAAAACTAGACCTGCCAGATGCCCTTGATTAAATTACTTGGTATTAAATTCTTAAGTTTAAATTAAATTACTTTTATTAATGATTATTTATCATAGTATTTCTTAAAACATACAAACATAAAACTTGACATAAACTTCTGCAGCACCTTTACAGTTATGGAGACCAAAGCAAATTTACAAATAAGCATGAATAAAATTTCTCAAACAGTAAAATTCCGATGAACTACACTGATGTAATGAGACCAAGACTTTTCAGGCCTGCCATGCCTGCCAACAAAATCAGTGTGGCTTTGAGCTCCCAGGGCCCCTTGAGTCCTGAGAGCCTAAGCCACCAGCACAGGTAGGACAATTCCATTCTCCTGCCACTCTTCTCTGCTGGGACAGCTGCTGCAGCTTTCACCTGCGTCATGCTTTGAGCTGTCATCCAGCTTCACTTGATGCCACCACATCGCTTCTGTGCTAAGCCCACTCTGGAGTTTGCCTGGCTCGAACTCATCAGAACTTCACAAAGGAACGACACTGAGGTCATGCGGGCAGACCCTGATAACATTAGGTATCCCAGTATTCCAGGACAGTCCTTTAAAATGCTTCCATTTAACATGAAACCAACAAGTCTGAGCATTCCTTATCTAATAAGAACCCCAAGAATCTCAAGAACGTATTGTGGACCCTGGACAGGGAGTTCCTTAGCACAAGGAAAAAGTGATAGGGCTGTAGGAAGAGATTAAACCATCCCGGGGTCATGACGGACAAGTCATACTGTATCTCAAAAACAATCTGAATCATTACGTGACATGCTACATCCTGAATTTAATAAGTTTAAACACGTGCTTTGAAAAAACTGCCAAAGGGCCTTATTAATTTCAGTTGGAAGTTGAGGTTCAGACTTAGCGTCCTCTGACTCCTCAGTTGTTAAGAGCTACAACATAGCATTTCACACACAAACAAATCTGGACCTCAAGGAGCCAAAGAACAATTTCTAATTGCATATCACTGTGTAGTCCACACTGCCCAAAACAATGGAAACAAGACCCCAGCAGATAGTGCCATTGGCAGATTCATCAGACTAAATGAATGACCCAGCTTCCCAGCAAGAGAACAGCCACCACTGTCTAAAGAAACTGAAAATGTAGAACCCCTCCCTGAATAGGATTTTCCATCCTAGGCCCTCCCAAATGCCACAATTCAATGGTCATTAACTCAGCCTTTTTATCAAGCTCCATATGTCCTGTTTAGAAGGTGCTTATTATTCTGAGATACTGACCTTCAAACACTCTGGATGCCAAAACATTTCTTTTTAAATGAAACAGGGGTGATAAGAGATGCCAGGACTTCTGTATTGCTTTATTTGAAAATTAAAATTGTAGCAATCCGATGCTGAACTTCCTGATTTTTGTCTTCTACTGCTCTCACTGGTATGACTAAGTAAATGGTACACAAATGCATGCCTACAATAACTGGGCAAAAAATGTGGCAATTGGTTGTGGTTTTTTGTTTGTTTGTTTGTTTGTTGGGGGTTATTTTGGTCCTGGGGATCAAACTCACAACCTTGCTCTTGCCAGACAGGCACTTGTGTCGCTGAGCTAAATCCCTGGCCCAAGCAGTTGTTTTATGTTTTCATTTTTGTTTTGTTTTTTGCCCCAATCTTTTATCTAGGAGAGATGCAAAAGAGTGTAAGCAATAGCATAGTGTACGCTATGCTCCTCTGAGCATAGCATTTGTGGTGTAGCTGAAGGACATTGTGGCTGCCCAGCACGAAGCAAGCCCAGGAAGTAAGGACTCTTGATTAGACTGGATGACTAACACCCTGAACATTCAATTTCAAGGTGGCTCTAAATCAGACTCCAGGTAAATAAAATCAAAATAAAGGTTAAGCCACTTTCAAAGAAAAGCAAACACAAAAAAATCCAGAGTTAACATCTGAGAGCCACAAAAGACTACAAGACCACGTTTAACTCAAAGTGGCTATTTAAAATACAAGTATAGCCATAGAGAAGGACCAGAAAACTAGCCTCAGAGTCAGTATTCGTGAAAGCCTTTGTTAGCAAGGCTGGCACTGGGCAGACCTTGGAAGTGGTAAAGTGATTTGGAGATCTTGGGAAATACCCCTTTCAAGGAGAGCAAAAAAATTATACATGGTTTGGGGAAGATGTTTTACAGAGAGAGGGGCAGGTGCAAGAGCTGGTTTTTCCTAGGGTGAGAGAAAAGATGGGGTGGGGCACTTAATAATGCTCCCCAAACAGGAAGTCCTGTGATAAAGGGCAGGGCTCCTCTCTGATGGCCCAAGGTGAGCACAACACAGTGGGTACTGTGGTACAGATACTGGGCCAGACACAACAGGGATGCTGGAAATGTACATTAGGGAGGCCAGGAGACTTTCCTGAGAGACCAAAGAGAGCACAGCGGACCCTCCGCCCCACTTCCAGCACATCCTGGCAGAGGACCCAAGGTCTCCTGCGCTGCTCACTGTCCAGTGCCCCAGCTCTCTCTTCACACCGTGACCCTGAGGAGCACCCTTCACCTCTTCTCAGACCTCTGCTGCGGAACACAGAAAAGAAAAACATTTGTCCCCCAACAGCCACAAAATGCTTTACCATCTGCATTTTGAAGCTGCTGCCTGAATAAGGCTGCTTCTCGGCATCCTCAGAAATAGAAAACAAATATCTAACATAGACAGCCTTCATAAAAAGTGATGTGGAAGCCTTTTTCATACTGCCAAACATCGTTAGTGAAAAAAAAAAACTCAAGGTTTCAAGTAGTATGCATATAATGCACTGCCATTTGTGCAAAAAGGATGGGTAGGCAGAATATTCATTATAAATTTGTCCTGGATGTATAAAATATATTCAAAGCGCACAGAACACCTCTGGAGGATGAAGGGATCAGTGACACCAGTTGCCTCTGAGGTATAAAGCAAGTGGCAGGGAGCAAGGGTGGACAGAGATACATTCATTATCTAACCTTTTGTGCCTTTGAGATATTTTCTTTCAGCATATGAATCTATGAGCTATCTTGGAAAAACAAACTCTGATTAAACACATGAATTTAAAATGTGTATAAATAATTTTAAAGCAAAACATGTTTTATACAACAAAACACTTTATTATTAATCTTGTTCACCGTGTTCTTGGCACACAGCAAATGCTTGCTTTGTTGAACTTAATGAACCTCCACCTAAAGACAACCAAAAAAAAATCAGGCAAAGCTAAGGACATCAATGTTCCAATTCTTTAATCAAGTCTTTACCTGTCTGTTACTTAACTACTATGAAAGATCAGAGAACGGTCCCTGGGTTATGAGCTACGCACACACTTCATAGGGACTTGCAAGGCTCTGCATCTGTCCACATCAGCCATTTTGTAAACAGAGAACCTTTAATCCCCAAACACGGTGCCCTGGAACCAAGACAACAAAAACAAATCTGCACATATGAAAAGGATCCTTAAGGGAAATACCGTCAGCACCTGTGTATCCATATAGGACTGGAAGCAGAGGGGTTAAGGATGGCCTTAATCACTCGCTGGCCCAAAACGCCAGACCACTTCGGAGGCACCTGCATTTCCACTGCTTTTTTCATAGGGACAGCTTAGCCCAAGATGAGACAGAAAGGCTAAAGCACCTCACACCCCATGTCATCTACACTCTTTAGCTGGTCAAAGAGGGCACAGAACGCACACCCCAACAAGAATCAGAATATTGTAAGGAGTAGGTAAGAGCAGAAATGTCACCACACAGGACTCATTATGTTGGAAATGTCTTTCTGCCAGGGCTTTACACGGTGCCAGATTTTAGACAAAAAAATCCAAAGGACCAGAAAATGGTTGTTCTCTGGGCAAGAGCTCTGGGCATGGGGAGTGGGAAGCAGTGTACCTACTGCATGGGGGCCCTGCCTAGGATTACCGGCAGAAAGGTGGGAAAGGATGAAGCAACGAATATCAGGGAATAAGAAGCCCTTCTACCAAAGCACTATGAGAAAGATCCCACATTAATACACAGGCAATAGCTTAAACAAAAAGCTGAAATTCAGAACCAACTCTTGAGAAAAATAAGGGAAAAGAAGGTGTGAACAATAAAAAGCATCTTTGGTTCAATGCAGTACACAGGTTAAAACAAAAAACAAGGAATGCAAAAGCAAAGGGGACTGGATTTCTGCACAAAAATAAAAGGTGACAGGCATTTCTGCAGTGAAAGGGAACTAGCTGACTGGCTGAGGGGCCTATGTATCAAAATCAGTTAGGGTATGAAAGTGAGTAGAAAGGGAAGAATAGGAACTTCTCCAGCTAGAAGGGGAGGCAAAAGAATTCTCTCTTACACTTGCCATTCGGTTTATTTCAAGCTCTGGAAGAGAAGAGGCAAAATGCAGATAAGCCAGTGACAAGCTAGATTACCAGCCA
Organism: Dasyprocta punctata; assembly: GCA_004363535.1. NCBI lineage: Eukaryota > Metazoa > Chordata > Mammalia > Rodentia > Dasyproctidae > Dasyprocta > Dasyprocta punctata. The sequence goes on from RJWM01012019.1 coordinate 35,376, forward strand.
GAACTCGTCACATGCTTCTTTCTACCAGGCCAGGCAGGCACTGCTGCTGCTCCCCTTACTCAAATGACTAAGGAACTTGCTTAAATGCATTTGACATATGATCCCTGAACTTCTGAAAAGCACTTAATACAGTGGCTCATGAAATCTTAATCTAAAAATGTTCATCCATTTATAATCAAGCTGCCTCACACTGACAACTGGGGAAGAAGGCCGGACATATTTGGAAGGCTATTGTGGACACGGATATCATCATAGACTTTGTTTATCACTTGGAGATATTCCTTCCAATTCCCTTTAAAGATAATTTTTAGAAACTGCCATCTAAGAAGGGTAATCACAAGGGAAAAACTAACAGAGAAACTAAATTATCCAATTGAATAAAAGTTATATTACGTACAGGTACAAAACTCCCTATCATGAATGTGATCATTATGTACATCAAAAGTATATCAATAAAGTCAATTTTTTAAAAAAGAGAAGAAAATTAGACAAGAAATAAAATGTGGCCAAGTGTAGTGACTTATATGTGTAAACCCAGCTACTGAGGAGGCTGAAGCAGGAGGATCAAAAGTTCAAGGCCAGCATGAGTAATTCAGATCCTGTCTCAAACAAAAAAAAAAACAAAAAGGGCTGGGGATATAGTTCAGTGGCAGAGGAAACAAAATGCAGTGTAATTGGGGATCCCCACAGATGTCTATGCTAAAATGAAATCTAGGATATGTTTAATGATTTGGGGGTTGGGGAAGATGGAAAAATATTCGGTGCTAGATATGGGGGCGGGAAAGTGGTACAAAAAGGCAACAACAGCCTAATTAGAAAATCTAGGGCTGGGGATTAGCTCAGTGGCATAAGCACCTGCCTGGCAAGCGTGAGGTTGAGAGTTCGATCCCCAGTACAAAAAAAACCAAAAAACCAAAAACCAAAACAAAACAAAAGAAAAGAAAATCTATAGTAGTTAATATGCAGTAGGCACTGTTCTAAATGCTTCCAATATAATAATTCGTGCACTTTGCAAAAACTTTCCTAACCAGAGTACCATTATCGTTCTTGTTTCACAAAGAGGTTAAGTAACACCCAAAGTCACACAGTTAATTGAAAGCAGGTCTAAGAGTTAAACCCAGGTGCTCAGACACCAAAATCTGTGCTCCCAACCTCTCTGGGCTCCCTCAAAACTTAAAACACTGAGAATGTGAGAGATTGCTAACTAGACATATGATTAAAATGAAAAAGAAATCAACCCTTAGTCATGGCTCTGTGCTGACCAGCCAGACTTGTGACCAATGGCCTGTTTCCTTGCCTATGCATTGAGAAGATTGAACTGGGTGAGTTCTATCTAAGGTCTTTAGCTCTAAAAATGTCACAAAAGTACATGCTAACAATCAGCAGTATGCGGGCTGGCCTGCTTTCTGACTGGTTACTTAAAGGTTAATTCACCCTCGGGCAACAAGTAATGTTAAGATTCTTTCTCTGTCTCCTGACCTTCAGAAATTCATGTCCTCTCTGTGCAGGCAAATGACAGAAGGTAATGAAGAGGGGAAAATAGATTGTCCCTCTTTTGGACTCTGCTTAATAAGACTGCAACCAAATGGCCCTTGAAACGCGCTGGGCACTAATTGTGTTGACTCTGCCAAACCTGCAGACTCTGGAGGTCCCTCTCCCCACCCTCTTCCTGGAAGCTACTTCTGGGTTTGGTTACTGGAACACAGGTGAAACTAACAAACGGGTGCCACCAAAATAGAGGAATTAGGAAGACCAAATTCACAGTAGTTTAAATTAAGGCTTTTTATGGTGGTGAAACAAATCGTTTGGCTTATTTATCTTCTGGTAAGTCTTTTGGTATCAACCATTCCCTTTGCTCACACCCACACTTGAGAGCTGAAACTTCAGAATTTATTATGGGTGAATTTAACGCCCACTTCGAACTTAATGGACCCCTCAGAAGTATCTGCCTCAATCCAGGCATTAGATGGCACTCAGAGTGCATCTGTGGGTGGAGAAGGGCCTTACAGATGGATCATGCATTCCTCCCTTGGGAGTCGTTCCTAAGCATCCCTGACAGGTGGCTGTCATCCGGCCGGCCCCTGCCTGGACATTTCCAAGGTCGCAGCGCTGGCCGATGGCCTGGCGGGCGGACCGCCTCCAGCGCTGCTGGACAGCTCTCGCCGTGGGAAGCCCACGAACAGCCTAGAACAGTGCCACAGCGTGGGCCGTGCTCATTAACGAGCCTACGAGTGGGTCAAAAGCTGCCTCCCTACAACTTGAACTCAGTGGTCTCGGGTGCGCCCCTGGTGCCCCCAAACGCAGAGACTCCTGGAATTTCCGGGGCTCTGATCGGGCCCCGCAGTCCTTTCCTGTCAGCTGTGGACCCTGGACTTCACCGAGCCTGGGGCCGCAGACTCCCGAGTCCGGCCCCAGAGGCCTCAGAAGTGAGCACAACGGGGGCCGGGATGGCCGCCGGGAGGCCGCGGTCGGGGTTGTCCCCATCTCAGCTCCCCGAGCACAAGGGGACAAAGGACCTTCTGGAAGGCGTACCCCCCACCGTTCGGGTTCCCCTAGTAGCCGGGCTAGCCAGCCCTCGGGACCCCCGCGGCGCCAAGTGACATCCCCCCTAAGAGCCCCCGAGAACCCCGGGCGCGCAGGCTGCGGGGTGACTGGCCGGGCCGCGCTGGAGACCACAGGCTTGGGTTTTGGGCCCGACAGCTCTAGGGCGCAATCTCCGGCCCACGCAGCTGTCTCGACCGTGGCTTTACCTGAACGTGGATGTCTACAGCTGCCCAGTTCGCCCCCAGTGCGGTCCCCGCAGCTCCGCGGCTGCCGGCTGCGCTCATGGAAATGCAGCCGGAACCCCTGGCCTGAGCGTCTCCCGCCGCTACCGGCCCCGCCCAAGCAACTGCAGCCACGCCCCTGGCGACCGACTCTGTCACGCCCCTAACCCCAGGAACCCGCCTGTTCATTGGGTAGCTCCTCCGCTACTCTCTTGCCTTGTGCTGTCTTTGCACCTGGTTGGCAGTCCATTGGACAACAGAGCTGCTCCTCAGAATGGAGGCGGGAGTTCATAAGAGAGAGTTCTTCGACAATTGGTTGCTTTTGACGTCTTTGGTCCCTGGGCCAAAATGCTATTGGGTAAGGTCCGCCCCGAGGGGGCAGGGAAAAAGAGAGCGGAGGATGGGTCTTGTTTTGTGTTGATGCTGGAAGGGTGAAAAGGGGCAATTGTGACCACAAGCGGGTGTGGATGGGTGGGGGGGCCTAACTGGGTGAGATCAGGTATCCTCTGGGAATGGGAGGAGAAAGGTTGGTTGGTAGCTCAGCTGAGGAGTTCTGGTGGATCTAGACCGAGGGACTGACTCATCTCTAGCCCGGGACACAGGTTGGCTATTCTTGGGATCAAAAAGGGGAAGAGAGACAGAGGTGGTGAGTCTCCAGGACAGAAGGAGACGAAAGGATGTGGCAGCAGAGTCCTTCCAGCTCACGAAAGGGATGAGGCTATGCGGCCCTCTAGACCTCAGCTACTGGTTCACTGTCCTTTCAGTCTTTGTTCATCCTTGCCAGTTGGAGGCTGCCTGGGAGAAAGTAGGGTTAGGCCAGCGCTCTAGGTGGCTGAGGCAGAAGGATAGAAAATCTGAGTCACTTAACCTCTCCGCATCCTTGATCTCATTTACTGGGGAGTAATAGTGGTAGCTGATGAGATTAACGCTACTAGCATTCTATAGGGGGGCATTCGTCAAAACTGATTTATCGCCCACTGAGTTCTAAAATTCTATGAGCTTGAAACTGCTTTTGCAATGCCATGGGCTTAACTAAGAATAGAACACTTGAGTAATTTGAAATGCAATTCCTGGACGGCACACAGGGACACACCACCAAGGCACGGTGGGGCTATAAGAGGCGGAGCAGGAGGCAAAATGGGAGAGCCGAGCAGCTGGGCAGGGGAAGTGATATGTGAAGCAACGCTAATTTTTTCCCCCGACACACACTTCAGGATTGTGACAAGAAAAAAAATGGGCTGTCTCAAGTTTCACAAACTGCGACCAAATAGCATCCTTTCAGGCTGGTCAGCCTTAGATCAGAAATCACTGCCTGAAACACGTCTGTCAGACCCGCCTGAAGCTCATTCCTCGCTCTGAAGGTGTGGATCTCTCAAAGTGTGGACGGAAATTGTCTCTCAGAGCTGAATGGAGTCCCAGCTTTTTTGTGTTCATCTCTGAAAGAACCTATATTCATGACCCATTCGAACAAAGGAAGAGAATCCTTTGCTATTGCTATACTTCTTGCTCTGTTTCTAGTCTACACCAAAACGTACCTAGCTCTAGTTTCATCTCAGCATTGATTCCTCTATACTTCTCTTCCACCTTAGGGAAGAAAAGGCTGGGCTTTCATAACAAAAGCTCTTAGTGAGGGAATCACATACTCCTGACTGTTAAAACAGTTTGAGCTTTCAGAAAACAGCTTAGATTTGCCACCAGATGAATATGTAAGGCAATCCATATGTTACCTAGCTTGATGTAGCCATTTCACAGAGTATGCATGTATCAAAACACCGTGTTGTATACCATAAATACATACAATTTTTGTTAATTAAAAATACATTTTAAAATAATTTTAAAATAGATTTGTCATGTATGTACCATTGTTCCCCCCTGGTTGGCAGGCTTTGAAATTTTGTTGTAGTTTTTTTCTTCTTCTTCTTTTTTTTTTTTTTTTTTTTTTTTTTTTTTTTTTTTTTTTTTTTTTTTTTTTTTTTTTGCTTTCTTTTTATGTTTGAGTTAAAATGGATTTGAAAAAAAATAAAATAAATTTGTTGCCAGTTAGAGGTGTGGGGTATATGTATGTGCATGTGGATGCACATACAATTCTGATCTACAATGTTTTGGTTCTTTACAGAGTTGCTTGGTGGCCGTACACATGGCTGGCTGCATGCATGCAAGGGAAACCATCTGAGACCAGTAAGGTTTGCTCCTGCTTGAGTTTGCTAATGGAAAACAGGAAATGGCTCCAGAGATCTGGGGTGAGTTCTCTTGCTTGATCCAGAGCCTCACAAAGCATCTGTTTGGAGTGAACTGCAGATGGGCTCACCATTGTGCAAGTGAACTTTTCTATGCATCTCAGAAGCACAGGTTCAGCCAAGAGCATTAGAAAAAGATGTCTCCAGTTTCAGGAATTCTCAAATATAATTGTGTTGCAGAAGTTCAAAAAGAGGTGCAAACTAAATCTGGGCAGGGGTGGAAGAGCAGCTCTAGTGGCTGAATGATTCGCTTTCATTTTTCAGTACACAGAAATGTCCTGTATTTCTCTGGTTTCTGTTCTTTTTTCTGCTGTGGCTCTTGCCATATTCTGTTTAGTCATATATATTTTTGTTTTTCATTCTGTAAAGCATTTCTGTGGGAGGCCATTTAGGACTCAGAATGCTGTCTTTTTGCCTAGGACTGAGGATTTGGGGAGCTTTGGTCGGGGACAACAAGGTGTTGGAATGTGACTGTGAAGTACGTTTCCGAAAGCATGAGAGAGCTCGTTACAAAGAGAACAGGGGTGAAGGCACGCCTACTCACACGCTGGGTTGGCTAAAGCTCCAGGACTTCACTAAAGCAGAACTGCTGTGACTCAGTGGGGCCTATCTGCAGGTCTTACTAATATGAGACAGCCCTCGGTTACCCTGCAGGACAGCAGGGAGCAATGGTTCAGAATACATTGTGCCCTGGTTATTCTCTTTGGGCGAAATCAGCAGTGCCACTGCTTTGTCCATTACTCTGTATCCTCAGGAATGAGTGAGAGCAACCAGCTCTAGAGCCTCTGCTGCCAGGGCTGGAATCTTGGTTCTGCCCTCTTTATCCTTGCAGCCTTGGGTAAGGACAGTACTTCCTTCTGTGAAATGCAGATGATGGTAAAGTGCTTCCTTCCGGGGGTCCTGGGAATAGTAAATGAGTTAATACATGTAAAATACCTCAACAGTGCCTGGCATGCTCTTAGCTTTTAATGAATGTTTGCCATTATGATGAAAGCCCATTTAAGAACATTTTTCTGTGATGCTAACTCATTTTCTAAGTTTTGTCCCTTGGAAGAAATGATCATGATCATATATATATATATATATATATATATATATATATGCCTAAATTTTAGAGCAGTTTTAGATTTATAATAATTTTAAGCAGAAAGTAAGAAGAGTTCTTGTATATACCCTGACCCATTATATGCAGGATTTTTTTTTTTTTACTAGCAATAATCTACCACCTGGTGGGAGAAATTTTCCTTTGGATTATCCTTACCCAAACAGGGTTCAGAGGATTGAGTTGCGGTTTTGTGAGATTACAGCTCATCAACATAATCACTGAGAGGGCGATGGGAAAGGATAAGCCTCAGAGAATGACGAGAAAAGCTGCAGCCTGGATGCTCAGCCTGGATTCCTCTGATGGTCTGACATAATTCAGACTCTAAGAAACCCAATATTGTCGCTTTATTGTCACACCCAATGCTGCTTGTGGGCAGTCCAGGAAGTAGGTTCAGAATGACCTGTGTCCAGGAGACTGGCTAGCTTCCCACTGATCATAGACATTAAGCCTGTTTAGCAGTTCCAAGTCTCTGCACGCAGTATTGCAGGAGGATGAACTATGATACAATTCAAGGGTTTGGCTCCTTTTGTTATAGGAAAAAACTGCTTGCTGGGCAGTCAAAATGATGATGAAAAATGACCTTATTTACAGTCTGGGTTGATGTTTTAAACCTATATGTGAGGTTATCTATAATAAAATTATGAAATGGACAGTCCTGGAAAAAATTAATAATATGTTGGAGTGATTTTCAAATGGTCTCAATTTGGGTAGTAAATATTATGGTAATTTTTACATTTGCATACATAGGGCCCAACCCTGAAAATGCTCATGAAACACACAAACATACACATGTAAGCTGGTGGAAAGGTATTACAGCTGGGCATGCATGCCTATAATGCTAATGCTCAGGAGGCTGAGGCAAGAGGATCACAAGTTGAAGGCTAGTCTGGGCTACATAATGAATTCAAGGTCAGCCTGGACAACTTAGCAAGACCCTATCTCAAAAAAAAAAAAAAAAAAAGATTTAGTCTTTTAATCAGATACATACAAAGTGTCAGGTGGTTGACTAAAGGTGGCCTCTTAGTCACTGTGCATTCCTCTTCTTGATGTCATCCTTAATTACAGCAATAAAACTTGAATTCTTCATGCTATTAATTCCAAAGAAGTCAATAAAACTTACTCATTAAATAAGTGTACTGCATACCCTTTCCTGTCTAAATCTATGGCATTGATCTATTTTCAAGCTATTTACATTCTTTTAGAGACCCTTAGATTGTTTTACCATATATTTAAGTTAACAAGACCATAAATATTTTTACTGAGCAAGACATACAGTACTTGAGAGACAGAACCATAAAGCAGTTTCATCCTTTCACAGGCATGAATACAGGACAAAGGGGAGCTAGTTGATGAGAGAGCTCCAAGGACCAAGCAGTAAGCAATAGAGTACAACCAGTGTCATAAATTCTTACACAGAAGAGGGAGCAGTATCTTCTGATTTGGATGCATAGAGGTTTGAATTGCTCCTTGAAGATCCACGGGGCTGAACTTGGGTGGGAGTGGGTGGCATTTCAGGATTAGGACAACACCAGAAGAGACGTTGGGGTAAAAGAACATGAGAGAGTTTGTCCAGGGCAGAGTCCAAGTGGACAATTGGTAGGAGGGACAAACAGATGGGTGGGGCCAGTGCAGAAGCCATCAAGTGCCTGCATTTTAGTTCGAAGCTTCATCTCAGCCACGTGGCACTGGGGTATCCCCGCCCAGTGGTGAGCAGGCACCTCAAGCCCTGGCATCTGCCTACCAATGCCATAATTTTGACTCTGTCTCTGTACTCCTTTGCTCCATTATTTAGTTGTGGTTTTTTGGTACCAGGAATTGAATTCAGGACTTTGTGCTTGCCAGACAGGCACTTTGTCACTGAGCTGTATCCCTGGCCCTCCTTGCTCCATTATTAAAAATTTAATTAGTTTGACTCACTTTTAAAATTGAATATCACATCACACTACAGTGATATGTGCACCGAAAGTATATATGGTACATATGTTTATAGCAGCACAGTTTGTAATAGCTAAATCTTGGAAACAAAGCAAATGCCCATCAACTGAGGAATGGATAAAAATGATGTGGTTTTTAAAACAATAGACTACTACTCAGCCATAAAGAAGGATAAATGAGACATTTCTAGGTAAAGGGGTGCACCTTGAGACCTTATTCTTAAGTGAAATAAATTGGATGCACATGTCTACATTGTCTCTCTGGTGTGAGAAACTGAAAGTGTAAATAAGGACCAAAGTGTATAATAGATACTGTAAAACAAGAAAAAATTCTTCAAAAGGAAAGAGGAACTAGGGAGAAGGGAGGGGGAAAGGAAGGAAGTGAAAAGAAAAAAATGAAAAAAGGATAAAATGGAAACAGTTTTAGTAAATAAGGAGGGGAAGAAGGGTTGAAGGGAGAGGAGGCAAATGGGAAAAAAAGAAGAATCAGGATATAGCATGTACAGGTACAAATTCTCTATGATGAATGTGATTATTATGCATATCTAAATTATACCAATAAACTTAATTTTAAAAATATATTGAATAGCTTCCTAAACCAGTGGTTCTCAACTGGGGCCTTGAATATCAGAAGTGCCAACGTTGAGAAAACCTGAGGACTGAAGCAATAATATCTGTGATACTTCAACTTTAATGTGCTGATCATAGTCATTCTAATTACATTAAATTCAGGTCATAACTATTAAATTTTAAAATGTTCTCCCATATTCTCTAAGATCAACTAACATCTACGTGCAGACATGGCATCTAAAAAGTTAAATCAAACAGATATTTGTATACCAATATTTATGACTGCATTAGTCACAATTGCCAAAGGAAGGAACCAACCCACATGTCTACTGATGGAGGAATGGATGAATAAAATGTCGTCCATACCACTGTAATACACACACACAATGGAATATTAGCTTTGAAAAGGAATGCAAATTTGACATGCTACACCATGGATGATCCTTGAAATAAACCAAAAGTACAAATATGGGTTCATTCTATTTATATAAGGAACCTGGAATAGTCAAATAGACAAAGCAGAATAGGACTACAAGGAACAGGTAATGGAGACCTCCTATTTAATGGGTGCAGTGTCTCAGTTTGGGAGGATGAAAAAGTCCAGGAGAGGCTGGTGGTGATGCTTGCGTGACAAGGTAAATGTACTTAATGCCAGTGAATTGTGTATTTACAGATGGTTAAGAGGGTAATTTTTATGTTCCGTATATTTTAACCACAGTACAAAAAAAGGTTGCATTTTTTTTTTCTCAAGGGAATTATTTTCCAAGATGACTCATGGTACAGCCTCATCTACTATGGGAAATTCAAGGCCTGTCTTGTAGTAGGTACAATGTTTACTGAATAAAATTGAAAGGAATTAGATTTATCCTCTAATTAGTAATTAAAAGATAGCAACTAGAAGAAGCAGTTAACCAGGTGTGGTAGTTTATACCTGTAATCCTAGCGATCAGGAGGCTGAGGCACAAGGATTGCTGTGAGTTCAAGGCCAGCCAGGTCTACAAAGTGAGCTCAAGACCAACCTAAACTGCATATCAAGACCCTATCTCAGGAAAAAAAAGACCCTATGTCAACAAAACCACAAAAATAAAAAATTAAAAAGGGGGGGAGGAAAAGAAGTGCCAGGCATGGTGGCGCACGCCTTTAATTCCAGCACTCGGGTTGAGGTAGGAGGAGCATTGTGAATTCGAGGCTGACTTGGGCTACAACGCAAGTGCAAGACCTGCCTGAGCTACACGGTGCGACTCTGCCTCAAAAAACCAGGGCTGGGAGTTTGGCTCAGTGACTTAAGTGCCTGTCTGACAGGTGCAAGTTCGTGAGTTCAATCCCTGGTGCTGTAAAAAAAAAAAAAAAAGGAAAAGAAGTAATTGAAGCACATATGTTGTAAAACAAAGAATCTATCTGACTTCAACTCGAGGCTGTGATGTTTTTTGGTTGTTTTCATGGGCAAGTGACCTAAGGCTTTACAAATCTGTTTCTTCATCAATAACATAGAGAAAATGATAGCTATCTCATAATGTTGAAAAAAATGAAATAATGCTTGTGAAACACTACAATATCCATGGTATAGTAAGTGTTATCATGATTATTTTTAACAGCCTTACAGAGATATAATTTGTATACTATACATTTCACCTACTTAAAATGTGCAAATCAGTGGTTTTTAATATATTCACAGGGTATACAACCAAAACCACAATAGATTTTACAACACTTTCACTACCCTAAAAAGATTCTTCTTTGCCTGGGTATGGGGATGCACACCTGTAATCCCAGTTACTTCGGAGACTGGGGCAGGAGGATCATGGGTTCAAGGCTAGCAGGCAACTTAGTGAATTGATGTCTCAAAACATTTTTAAAAGGACTGGGGTTGTAGCTCAGTGGAAGACCGCTTGCCTAGTATTCATGAGGCCTGGGTTCATTTATCATTTGATGAAAAATAAAAAAGAATCACCTTACCCATTAGCAGTTAGTCCCCATTTTCCTAGAACTTTCACTCTTTGATCCCAGGTCTAGAGAATCACAAGTCTACTTTCTCTACATATAGATTCGTCTACATATCATAAATGGCATAATACCTTGGTAACTGTCTTTCGCTTGATGTTTTCAAGGTTCATCCATACTATAACATGTGTCATTTCTTCATTCCCTTTTACCACTGACTTGAAAGGGTTCTTTAAATATGTTATATACACATCTGTGTTAATCGGCATCTACCTATGGGGTGGGCCGCAGACTGATCAGCCAGTCTTACCTGGAGTTTAGTTCTTGGCCTTACCTGCTGGGAGTGGAGTGGAAAGGAGCAAGTAGTTTGTCTTGTAGCTTGTCTTGTGTTCTGGAGGCTGAGGCAGGAGGATCACAGCAAATCTGAAGCCAACCTAGGCTACATAGTGTGAGTCCAGGCCAGCCTGAATTACATAGCAAGACCCTATCTCAAAGAGAGAGACAGAGAGAGACAGAGAGAGACAGAGACAGAGAGAGGCTCCATGCTGCTGCTCTGCTACCTCCTGCTTGCTCTGCCAGTGACTGTTCCTTCTCTGCGATGCCCCTCTGCCATGCTAGCCTGCCTTGAAGTCAGCTGACTACAGATTGAAACCTTTACAAACTGAGCCAAAATAAAGCTTTCTTCTTCTAACTTGTGGGTGTTGGGTATTTTGTCTCAGCAACAAGAAAAGTAATTAAAACAAATTGCAAAGGAGAGTCCACAAGTCCAGTTTCCTGAGCTGAGTCTTTTATGGATAGGGTAGGGGGGTTAGCGGGAGAGGCTTAAGTGGGGCAATGTGAGGCTTAAGTGAGGGCATGAGATTGGGAGAATTTGTTTGGGTGATCAAAGTGTTTGTAAGAGGAAGGTTCTGGGGCCAAAGGCTGGCATGGGGGTGGGAACGTGAGCCGTTATCTGTTGTGAGGTACAGCAGAATGAATAGAGGGAGGGATGAGAGTGGAGGACAAAAAAGGCCTGATTACAGCGGGCCTCTTCCCATTTGGCTGAACTCTGGAGAAAGTGGTCAAGGCCAGAGAGGATCTGAAAATTGCACGAACCATGTTCTGGCCAAAGGGAGCCATTATCTAGCTTATAATGTGCCCTGGCCACATTACAGAAAAAGATGAGTCATTTTGACTTGAGCTAGGATTGGAAACCAAATCGAGACAGGTTACTGAGGAGGCACCCTGGGAGGGTGTCTTCAAGGGGTAGAGACAGTTCTTCCTAACGTGGGCCAGAGCCAAGTGTGTCCAGTGGGAAGGGGGGGACTGAGATCTGAAGGACCATCCCCCACATGAACACCAAAAGCCAGAATGGAGGACAAACAACAACCTGGGTTCATGTTAGGTCTGTTGTGTCCAGGCTAAAGCCCAAAGTCAGGCCTAATTAGGATGTGGACAGCTGACTAGAGAGATGGACACCCTCTGCTGCTCCCCAGGCAGACTTACCCACAGTCTTGAGCAGTGGGATTTAGGCAAAGGAGTTGCTGGGAGAGGTTTCTGGTGGGCTGGAGACAATGAAGCCACTGGTTCTTATCTTCTGGAAGGGTTAGGCGGTGGAGCTAAAAGCCGGGGTTGGGGGGGTCTATACCCCCACCTCCCAGGCTTTCAGCACTAATGTTAGGTAAATGATGATGATCTGATAAAGAACACTGCTGGTCTGAATTTGGGGGTTACAGGTGGGACCTCCTGGAGTAACTCCAAAGAAGAGTCTCAAGTTGGATGTAGCAAGTATGCCTATAATCCCAGCACTCAGGAGGCTGAGGCAGAAGGATCTGCATGAGTTCAAGGCCATCCTGAACTACACAGTGAGATCCTGTCTCAAAAAAGAGAGAGAGCGAGAAAGAAAGGAAAAAATATTCACAGGAGAGTTCAACTTTAGTTTATTGAGCTGAGTCTTATATGTGAATACAGAAGCAGAGTTAGTGGGTGGGTTAACGTGAAGGGGTGGGGGATGACATTGAGGGAGCAAGAATGGCTTGAGTATGTGGCTATCTCAACAGGCACTGTGATCTAGCAGGTGGGGAGGGTGTGCTCCCTGCAGATTAAATACAGGGTGCAAGGGAGAAGGAAGGTTTGGAGATGGTTCCAGGGTAATTCCAAGGTGTGTGTGTGGGAAGGCAAGTCTGATTCAGGTCTGTTGAGATTATGGTAGCACACACTCAAAAAAAAGAGCAAATATTCCATCTTAACCCAAAAAAGGAGGATTGGTGGATAGAGGAGGGACTAAGTGTTACAGAGAAAGAGAGTTGGCCTCATACTTTTTTTATACAGCAAACTTTATTGCAAAGTTGTCTTCATACAAGACAGTGGAAACCACAGGGAGCAGGTAAGTGTTGAGAGAGAGAAAAGCAAACCAGGTTGGCTTGAAGCATGAGAGAAAGGAACTTTCAGGAGGGGGGAGGAGGAGGAAGCAGCAACAGAGATTGAAAAGTTACCATTAAAAAAGGTGGGACTCGTCATAGCTAATATTTATCAAACCCTTTCTAAGTGCCTAGTGATGCTCTAAGAGTGTTATATAATCCTCAGAAGAATTCCACAAGGTATTGTTGTCTTCATCCTATATTTCAAGAAACTGGGGCCGGGTAGGTGAAATAATGCACTTGGGGTCACCTAAGTGCTATAAAGCAAAGTCAAGTTTAAACCTCAGGCCATCCCAGCATGCATCACTCCCATTCCCAGGTATATTCCAAGCAGTGTCATGAAAGCACTAGCTGTGGAAGTCGGAGACTGCAGACAGTCCTAGTGTCTGTCAAGATTAGAAAGAATCAATGAATTATTGTAAATTCATGTTCAGTGAAATACTATCCAGCATCGGACATCCTCAAATCATTGCTATAAGCACAACATGGACAAAATGTTGAACAAAAGAAGCCAGTTACAAAAGCAACTACTCTATTTATATCAAGTTCCAGAACCATATGTGGTTACACAGGTGTGCTCATTATGAAAATTCGCCAAGCTGACACTTACAATACATGTACTTTTCTTTGTATGGAGAATGCTCCAATAAGAAGTTCACTAAAATACAAAAAAGCAAATGAGATAGACTGAAGCTGTCTAATTGGAGGGCCCATGCTCTTTACCACTAAGCTGTCAAGACTGCAAGTGTCCTCTCTCCTCTTCAGTGAAGGAGAAGTGTGGAGGGGGAATCCTATAAGATTCTACGTTCAAATTTAAAAGTCAGGCTTGGTGGTGCTGCCAGCACTTAGGAGGCTGATACAGCAGGATCACTTCAAGTTTGAGGCCAGCTTGGGCTGAGCTATATAGCAAGATCACGCCTCCAAAAAGGCATGGGGATCAGCTTCTTTGCTTACACCATAAATCTAAGTTTTCTTCTTCTTTTTCTTCTTTCTTCCTTCTGCCCTCTCCCCTCCCCCACGTCTCCCCTCTTTCTCCTCCTTTTCCTTCCCTTTTCCCCTCATCCTTCTTCTTCCTCTTTCTCCTGTTCTTTTTCTCTTTGTTCTTTTCCCTTTTCTTCCTCTTCTTATTCTTCTCATTCCTCTTCCTCTTCTTTTTACTTGTTTTTCTCCTTCCCTTTCCTCTTTATTCTCCCCCCTTCCTGCTCCCTTCTTCCTCCCCTCCTCCTCTTCTTCCTTCTCCTTCTCCTTCTTTTTCCTCTTCCTCTTCTTCAAATTCTTCTTGCTTAGCAAACTGTTCAAACATGTTTTTGTAGTCAGGGGTTGCAAGGAGAACAATTACATACAGGACACATATTTTATAGTATTACTTATAATGGTTACCCAAGGAGTCAAATACAAAGAAAGTGCAGGAAATCTGTCTACAACACTAAAGACCTAGAAAATCCAGCCAAGGGCCTGCAACCCATGGCAGTAACCTGCATGAGTTAAGCTGAAAACCTAGAGCCTGCGACAATGACTCATGCTAGTCTGTTTCACAGATCTGTGCTGGGAAAGCCCAAAGGTCAGCAGTGGAAGCTAGAAAGTCTGTGCCAGAGGGGTGAAGGATCTGTGCCAGCAGGCTGAGGGACCTACACTGGAGCCAAGAAGTGATGCTCAAATTAAGGACCAGGGCTCCCCCAGAAAGTACCACAGCCATCCTCGATGACAATGAGGTCCTGAGCTCCTCTGACAGTGAGAACAGCTGGGTACATACATATCAGGAAGCCAGGGAGACAAACTTCTCATGGAGATTAAACAACACACATCTTCCCCTCTGGAGCCAGGAAGCGATACTCAAAGTAAAGAACAAAGCTACCCCAAAGTGAACTTCAACCATTCTCAGCAACAAAGTCCTGAGCTCCTTTGATGATAACAACCAAGTTCATATCAGGGGAGCCAGCATGACAAGCTCCTTCAGGGGAACCAATGGCTCCAAACAACAATAACAACACTTAGGAGAACCCACAATACTACTCCTCCTCACCAGGTCTCCTTTTTATGCTGGCAACAGTGGGCCATCCACACTTAGCACCATGCTGATTCAGTTCATCTAGTGTTTAAGTTGACCACCAGTTCCCAATCCACTACACACATATACAAGTAGAAGTGCAAGGGAACCCAGGTAACCATCATACACATCTAAGCATGGTCAAGCTATGGCCCATCGTGTTTCATCTCCACATCACACCCTCATGGTTTGGAAGCAAATCCCAGTTATCATCTCACTTCATCCATAGATATATCAGGAAGGATCTCCAAAATATGCCAAGTGCCAGGATGACTCTCCAGGCTCCATAGCTTCATACAATTACATTTGTATTCCTATTGAGAGAGACCGAGAGGATACAAAGCACATAATTCAGGACTCCAGAAAGGATGACCTGTGAGGACCAGGGTGAGGGATGTGTGAGGGACCTGTGGAGGTCCTTTCATCTCCACCCCACTGCTCCACCATGGCCCTCCCCAACTGCCATGGTCAGCAGTTGGTTTTCAGTACCCGCCTTGCCAGACCTTGTGGGGCTCAGATGACCAGATCCCCTGCCTGCAAAGCAGCCCTATATTTCCCTGCCTCCTTTTGCTGTCTGCTCTATGGGCTGCTCTTTCTGCACTGCTCCCTCAGCCCTGGCTTATATCCTCAGCCCCCTGCTCTTCTGCCCTATACCCTCTTTCCAAGTGAATTTGTCCTCTCCTGGTGGCCAGCTGCTGTCAGAACTATCCGGAGCTATGGAAAAATGTAATTCTGAGCTGGGTTTTGAGGTGCATGCCTGTAGCCTCAGCACTGAGGAGGCAGCAGGATCCCCTTGAGTCCACCTAGTGAGTTCAAGCCCAGGTTAAACTACACACTAAGACTCTGTCTCAAAAACCCAATAATGATGATGATGGTAATGATGATGGTGATAATGATGATGCAACTTTGACAAATTGATTCCCTTGTTGAAAGTCAAGAGTACTGTAGCTTCCCATTGCCCAAAGGATAACATTCCAACAAATGCTGGAGACACAGGAGAATCTGCAGTATCTCTTCAGCACACCTCTTTTCTACCTTTTTTTCTCTTTCCTCCCCTCTCCTGCCCTCCTTTGCCCTCTCCACGTCACCCAGTTACACTGTCAGTGTCTCTGGAATGTGCTCTTTCCTCTCCCAGACCTTTGACTCAGTCTAGAACACTCAGCCACACACCTTCCCACTTGGAACAGGACGCTGTGACAATCGCTCTGTCTGTAAATCATCTTGCCTTGCCTCCCTTCTGATGTCACTCATTCACTCAATCCTTTATTTGTTTGTTCACTCAATAGTTCTTTATTGCTGAACCCTGTGCTCAAGTAGAGCACTGAGGACAACTGCACATGCACACAGTTTACTCAGGATGTCACAGCTGCCATGTCACCAATAGCACGACCTGATTACATAACACCTGCTCCCCACCCCTACCCTGGGAGGGCAGGGATGGCAACTTAGGCACCTTTGTACTCCAGCAGTGACGGGCACAAAAGTATGTTTGTTCAATTGAATTGAAGGAGACTGCTGAGAAAAGGCCTTTGGATTTGGCTATACAAACACCCTTGATAATCTTTAGGCATTAACACGGTGTGGGTTAGGGTCAGAGCTGTAGGGAACAAGACTTTTCTCCTGAGGATTAAGAAGAACCTAGGAAGTGGCACCACTCCGGGCTGCTTGTTTGAGAAATGTTATCAGTGAGCAGAGACAGGAAATAGGAGCGGCAAGGTGGAGTGATTAGGGAGTTCAGAGTATTTTATTTTATTTTATTTATTTATTTTTTTTTTTGTGGCACTGGGGATTGAACTCACAAC
This sequence comes from Dasyprocta punctata, assembly GCA_004363535.1. NCBI lineage: Eukaryota > Metazoa > Chordata > Mammalia > Rodentia > Dasyproctidae > Dasyprocta > Dasyprocta punctata. The sequence goes on from RJWM01012019.1 coordinate 52,176, forward strand.
CTCGCACCTGCCAGGGCAGGGGCTTAAGGCACTGAGCCAAACTCCGGGCCCGGATTTTTTTGAGGCAGGGTCGCACTGTGTAGCTCAGGCCGGCCTTGTGCTCGCGTTGTAGCCCAAGTCGGCCTCGAACCCACAACACTCCACCTACCTCAGCCTCCCGAGTGCTCGGATTAGAGGCGTGCGCCACCACGCCCGGCTAGTTCAGAGTATTTTAAAAGACAGAGAGAAGCCAGTGGGAAATGAACTTAAAGCGCTGATGAGAAGAGGAATCCAGAAGCAAAATGACAAAGAAGGACAATCTTTTTCTTTGGAGAAGCAGAGCCAGCAGGCCTTGTGCAGGGCCCAGGGAAAACTCTTCCTCTAAGATGGGAGGGAAGGGTACAAAGTGCAGTAATAGTCACCCCTGTTATAATGGCTGTCATCAGACAAAAAGATAACAAATACTGGCTGCAATGTGGAGAAAGGGAAACTCTCTGACATCATCGGTAGGAGGGTAAATTAGTACAGTCGCTATGGAAAACTGCAGCAGTTCCTCCGAAAACAGAAAACAGAGCCAGGAGCCAGGCGTGGTGGCACATGCCTTTAATCCCAGCACTCGGGAGGCTGAGGTAGGAGGAACGTTGTGAGTTTGAGGCCGGCTTGAGCTACAACGCGAGCACAAGGCTGGCCTGAGCTACATAGTGCGACCCTGCCTCAAAAAATCAGGGCTGGGAGTTTGGCTCAGTGGCTTAAGCGCCTGCCCCGGCAGGTGCAAGGTTGTGAGTTTGATCCCCGGTGCTGCAAAAAAAAAGAAAGAAAGAAAACAGCCAGCCAGGTGTGGTGTAATCACAGCACTCAGGAGACTGAGGCAGAAGGACCACTGTGACTCCAAGGCCAGCCTGAAGTACATAGGGAGACCTTGTCTCAAAAAACAAACGAACACCTGAAAAGAAAACAGAACAGCCACATGAGCCAGTCATCCTACTACTGGTATCTATACAAAGGAGATGAAATCATTATGTCAAAGAGATACAGACATATGTTTGTTGCAGCCCATTCACAATAGCCAAGATACAGATCTGATATGTTCATTGATAAGTGAATGAATAACAAAAAAGATCTATCTATCTATCCCTATCATTTGTGGCAATGTGAGAGGAATCAGAAGACATTACGTCATAGAACTAAAGCATGCTATGTTAAATGAAATAAGGTATGCACAGAAAGACAAATACCACACATTCTTACTTATCCGTGGAAGTTAAAAGTTGATCACATACAAGTAGAAAGTAGAGTAGAGGTCAGTAGAGGATAGTTAGGGGAGGGGAGAGGGAGAAAGGGAGAATAGGTAGTGAGTCCCAAAATATAGTTGTTGGTGGCATTAGTTCTGATGCTCAGTAGCACAGTGGGGTCACTATAAGCTAAAGCTACTAATACATATTTGCAAATAACTAGAGAAGAGTCTGAAGGTTTTCAGCACATAGAAGTGATAATATTTGAGGGTATGAAAACGCTTAAGATCCTGATTAGATTATTACACATTGTCTACATGTATCAAATTACAATACTGCACCCCATAAAATAGGTACAAATGCTGTATGTGAATAAAAAAAAGACAGTGGGGCCACTCTAAGAGGCTGAATCAGGAAGATTGTGAGTTCAAACTCAACTCAGGCATTTCAATGACTTAGAGAGACTGTGTCTCAAAATTTAAAATAAAAATTTTAACAGCTTGGGGATGTAGCTCAGTTTGAAGGTCCTGGCTTCAATTCCTAGTGCCATGAAAACAAACACAGACGGTGGAGTGGTTTTAGAAACCACTTTGAGTATTTGTCCTGTGCAAGATCCAGCTCTTTTAAATGTGTATTTTAATCCTTAGACAGTGATTTTCAGATAAACGTGGCTCAGAGTATTTTAGCAGTTTTCCACCTGGTTACACAACAGAAACACCCAGGAATCTATTGAAATATTGGACTTGATCTCACTAGCAGATGTTCTAATTCAATTAGATCTGGGCAAGCATATTGGCACCTGGGTTAAGTCCTTCAGGTGATTCTAACATAGAACGGAGAACCACATGTAAGGAATTTGTCTAAGGTAGCTGGCTCCCTAGGATGAAATTTAACTCCGATCTGCCAGTGCCAAAGCCCGTACTTTTTCTTTCCTTCACCCACCCCTTGTCTCTCAGAACAAGAGGCTGAATCCAAGGCTTTTACACAGAACTCTATCCCCAGCCCTTGTACATTTTTTAAAAATTTTGAAACACAGTCTTTCTAACTTACTTAACTGCTCGGGTTGGGCTTGAACCTCATGATCCTCCTACCTCAATTTCCCAGCATGCATAATGTGCCACCAAGCCAAGTTTGCGCTCTTTCTTTTAACACTGTGGCTCTTACAGTAGAGTCCCTGGAGCAGCAGCATCAGAAAGACCTGGATCTCTTCTAATATATATATATATATGTATGTGCCTTGGAGGACATAAGTCCTCTTTAGGGAGAAAATAGAAACAGAAGGACCTCCCGGATGGCAGAGCCATGATCCAGGAAGGACAATGACCTGAGAATCTGCCTTTCCCCTAGGACTCCCACCTAGTCAAGAAATAGTCCCCATCCCAGGATAAGGGACCCCTTGCTATGTCAGCCCAAGGGAATTTGAAGATACCGGTGACCAGTGATCAGTGACGGCCTTGACCCCCATTCTTTGCATTCTAAGCAGAGCGTTTGCTGGGTTTACCCATCCCTGCTCTCTCCTTGACCCCTGGACATGGGTGAATAATCACTTACCTTTTTAGCTGTAGATCTCCAGATCCAGAGGATCCACACCTGGACCTAAAGTAGGACCTATCAAGAGAGCCTAGACTTGGAGTCTGATGCCACAGTTAGATGGAAATTTGGGTTGGATCCATGAGAGGAAGTGAGTTATTTTGCAGAAAAGTGGGGAACAGATATTTGAGTGAGGGGGAATGTTGGGGTAAGTTGCATTAAGAAAGCAAGTAATTGTGACTAATGTAGAATTCTATGGATGCTTGTTATTATTTAAAACACTTGTTGTCTCTCTAGGAATATTCCCTTTAGGGTTCCTATTTGCATGAGGGTTATGTCTACAACCCCATAGATTATTTGGCTTAGCTGTGTGATGTGCTTTGGCCAACAGAATATGAGAACTGGCACATGCTGCTTCTAAGCAGGATTTTGAAATGTGAGCACATGAGCCTCTCTTATTTCTTCCTTCTGTGTGGACCCTAATAGCAGCTGCTCCTTCAGCCTGGAAATGGGAGCAGAGTTACATCCAATCACAACACAGAGGATGAGGAAGAAACAATTGTGTATAGTGGTAAGCCACTGAGATTTTGGTAATGTTTGTTACTATGACATAATCAAGCCTATCCTACCCAATACAAGAGTAAATGAATAAGGCCACTGAAGAATACTTCTGGTTAATTCCATCCATATAAAGCTTTGCAAGCAGAAAAAGCTAAACAATACATTATAAAGAAAGGAAGAATATGAATAACAAGTGAGGAGAGTGATTATTTTTGGTTGAGAGTCATGGAGGCATGATTGGAGAGTTTGAAATTATTTGTGAATTATGTTTACTCCTTTATGTATGAGTGACACAATTTAAAGATAAAAACAGGAAAAGCATGGCAGATTGTGTTTTCCAAAGATGGACATGGCTGCGTCTCCTGTCCATGTAGTCTTCAGGAAACTTACTCACTGTCCATGACTCAAAGCCCAGCACATTGTGTGACTGCTTCGAGCCACACAGAATGGTGCTGCCTGATACTCTGTGGCTTTTAGGAACCCGTCATAGAGCTGTTGTGCACTTGCACTTTGCTGCTTGGATCCTAGCTCCCAGCTGCCCTGAGGGAATGCAAAGCAAGCCCTGTGGAGAGACCACAGGCAGACACCATCTGGGTGTTTGGACTGACAGACCGGATGAGGCTCCAGCCAAACCACCAGACACGTGGGTGAAGACTCCTCCAGGTGACTGCAACCCCCGCTGCTGAGTCACTTCAGCTTCCACGTATCTCCAGTGGGGGTCCCAGTTGCCAAGAGTACAGACCAGCCACTGCTGCTAGTTCCTGTCTGGTTTCCTGAGCCTAGACTCCATCAGCATAATGAGATGCTTGTTTATGCTGCTAAGTTCTGTGGTAGTTTCTTATGCAGATAACTTACATTGCACACAAACACACAAATGCTCTTCTTGTTCTGATAATAAGTTGAATCATCTTAATTCAGGGACTGTATGTGTGAACAGACAGATCACAGCCAGAGCCTTTAAAAGTGAGTTTGTGCACACTAGAAGGTCAGTTGCCCATAGAATGCCCTGTGGAGGGTCCTGGAAAGGGAGGTCCTTCCATGGGAAAAAACCCAAAAACAAAAAAAGACCATGAAGTCTAGGACTGTGGTACCTGAGAAAAAATTCTTTCTCTTCCATAGCAAAGGAAGGAGAAAGTTATTGTTTGTGGGCAGAAGATACCACTGGATTGTTTCATTCATGTATTCATGTATTCATTCATTCATTCATTGAAGAACCCATTCATTCATCAAATAGTTGATGATCACCTATAAAGAACCTGACTGTCAGTGTACAGCCCAATCATGGTTCCTACCTGGAGGTCAGGTCCCTCAGGGCCCAGAGGGGAAAGATGGATCAGCAGTGAAGAATAGGTGTTAGGTTCAGAGTGCTGTAGAGCCTCTCAGTCAATTCAAACCTCCATTATTAACCCTGCGGAATCTGGAGTAGAAAGCGTAGTGAATCTGAAATCATCTTGCCTATGTTTACATGAACCTCACAAGATTTCAGCCAAATGTTCCAAAGGGCAAGCCATTCCAGTAGAGAGGACTAATATACGTGGGCTATACCATGGAGCCCAGGGGTTCTGCTAAGGACACCAAAGGGAACTGCTTTGCCATGGGCTGGCTCAGCCACTCTGCCAGTCCATGGCCCTCTTGACCCTGCCACCATGGGGCTCCTTTCTCTGAAGAGTATTTTGCTCAGCACACATTTGTGTGCAGCTTTGCTGCTGTTACTTGGCCTGAGGAAAGACCTCTAGTACCTCCCCTTTGTTTATCTGAGCAGGGAGTAGTACTCTTGCCTGCCCCTTGAAGAAGATAGGGCATGTGAATGGCTTGGTGATAAGAGCACACAGGCTGGCAAGTCAAACTGTGCCCCAAAAAGATATGAGTAAGTGCTCACCCCAGGTATCTGTGACTTTATTTGGAAATACAGTCTTTGTGATTGTAATCAAGTTGGGTTAGAATGGGCTCTAAATCCAATGACTGCTGTCTTTATTTAAAAAAAAAAAAAAGGAGGGAGATTTGGATACAGAGACACAGGGAAGAAGGTCATGCAATTACTGAAGCACAGACTACAGGGATGCATCTAGAAACCAAAGAATGCCAAAGATTGGCAGCGACTACTAGAAGGCAGGAGAGAGGCATATGTGTTAGTGAGCTTTCATCACTGTAACAAAATACCTGAGATAATCAGTTTACATC